>VXBU01012059.1:0-22493 GCA_013400315.1 Bombycilla garrulus
CAAAAAATCCCCTCCCCAAAAAACCTGAAAGAAAACCACAAAGAAACCTCCAAAACCCAAAATCAACAAAAAATAACCCAATGAAAAAATCACAAAAACACAAAACAAAACAAAGCAAACACCCTTCAAAAGCAAACAAACAAACCCACTAAGAACCCTAAACAAAAAACAGCCACATTTTCATCCACATTTTCCATCCTTTTCTCTTTTTTTGCCTTAAATTTAATTCAGGGGAGTGAGAACCTCTTGCCCATTTTCCACCAGTTTTCCACCACTTCTTCCCCCCTTTTCCCCCACTTTTTGTCCCTTTTCACCACTTTTCCCTCCTTTCCCACCATTTTTTGCCATTTTCCATCATTTTTCCCATTTTCCCAACACTTTTTTCCTTTTTCCCATCATTTTTGGAGTCTGTTTTTTGTGTTATTCTTGCAGCCACCAGCTCCAGGCTCATTCCCGAGGGATCCCGCTGGGAAGGGCTCAGGTTTGCAGCTGGGAGGAAAAGCCTGGAATCAGCTGAGCCCTGAGTCCGGCCCAGCCCTGCTTTCTGATCCCGGCCCTGCTGGGCTTGGCTTACCCGGAAAAATCAAAGGGCTGGAGGTTCCCAATCCCAATCCCAGTCCTATTCCAAATCCCAATCCCAATCCCAATCCCAATCCCTATCACAATACATATCCCAACCCTAATTCCAATCCCAATCCTATTCCCAATCCCTATCCCAATCCCTGTCCCATATCTCAATCCGAGTCCCATATCCCAATCCTTAGCCCAACCCCAATCTCAATCCCATTCCTAATCCCAGTCCCAGTCGCAATCCCAATCTCATTTCCTAGTCCCATCTCCCAATCCCAATCCCAATCCTATTCCCAATCCCTATCCCAATCCCTGTCCCATATCTCAATCCGAGTCCCATATCCCAATCCTTAGTCCAACCCCAATCTCAATCCCATTCCTAATCCCAGTCCCAGTCGCAATCCCAATCTCATTTCCTAGTCCCATCTCCCAATCCCAATCCCAATCCCTATCACAATACATATCCCAACCCTAATCCCAATCCCAATCCCAATCCCAATCCCAATCCCAACCCCAATCTCAATCCCATTCCTAATCCCAGTCCCAGTCGCAATCCCAATCTCATTTCCTAGTCCCATATCCCAATCCCAATCCCAATCCCCACACCCCGATCCCGCTGTTCCTGGCTGGGGAATGGGGGATTTGGAGGATTTTGGGATGAGGTGGGAAGCGTTCCCAGGTTTTCTGTTGGTGCCAGGGGGTGTGGGAGGGTGGCAGTGCTGGAAGGATTTGATCAAATATTTATGGAGCTCTCTCTTTGCTGCTGCCAGGGGTTTAAAAAACCCAAACAACCGAAAAATGATCTGCCAAAAAGCCAAAAAAATCCAAACAAACAAAACAAACAAAAACCCAAAATGAAAAACAAATAGAAATAAAAACCCAAACAAATAAACAAACAGAAATAACCCCAAAGCCAAAAACAATTAGAAACAAACAAAACAACCCAACAACCGAACAAGGAAACCCAAAACTTTTCACTTTCACAAGAGCCCAGTGCAGCGCTGTGCCCCAGCCAGGCTCTCAGGAGGGCCAGCATTCCCGGTTTCCCAAGGTTTCCATGGAAAGGTGATCTCCAGGAGGGAGATCCTGGGAATGGCAGATCCTGGAGGGATCCTGGGAATGGCCGATCCTGGAGGGATCCTGGGAATGGCCGATCCTGGAGGGATCCTGGGAATGGCCGATCCTGGAGGGATCCTGGGAATGGCCGATCCTGGAGGGATCCTGGGAATGGCCGATCCTGGAGGGATCCTGGGAATGGCCGATCCTGGAGGGATCCTGGGAATGGCCGATCCTGGAGGGATCCTGGGAATGGCCGATCCTGGAGGGATCCTGGGAATGGCCGATCCTGGAGGGATCCTGGGAATGGCCGATCCTGGAGGGATCCTGGGAATGGCCGATCCTGGAGGGATCCTGGGAATGGCCGATCCTGGAGGGATCCTGGGAATGGCCGATCCTGGAGGGATCCCGGGAATGGCTCGAGGCCCCGGAGCCCTGGAGCAGGATCGGCCCCAGGGACAACCCCTGTGGGATTGGGAGCATCCCTGACATCCCGGGGGAAATGAGCCCAAAACGCGGCTGGCAGCGTTTTCCTGGAATAATCTGGGGGAGGACCCAGCTGTCCTGGCCTCCACCCCACACAGCCTCTCCTGGGGGGTGAGAAAAGCCCAAATTTGGGGTTTCAGGGGGTGTCGGGGCCTTGAGCAGCTCTGCCAAGTGCCACACATGAGGCTCCCAGGAAAACAAATCCAAGAAAAGGAGAACAAACCACCAGAGAAAAGGGGGAGGGGAAAGCTTTCAGCACACCAGTTGGTTTTCTTTTCCCCTTTTTTTATTTTTGTTTTCAGATCTAAAATTGATTAAAATAAACCCACGGATGTGACTGAGCTGTTTCTATTTAGGACCTGAATAAGGACTGGTGAGCCCAAAAGCTGATCTGCTTTGGAGCTTTTTTTCCCCAACCGTATCAGTTGCTCTAATAAAAGCTCCGGCCTCTCCCTGGCAGCCTCCTCAAATCCTCCGGCTGCCACAGTTCTGCACGGAACAGCCACCAGCAGCACGATTGCTGCTCAGCAGAGGAGCACAGAGGCCCCAGCTCACAAAGCTGCTGCTTCGTTTGAAAAAGAAAATGAGTAAAAAGACAGAACTTCCATTAAGAAATCTGCCTCTTTCTCCTGGTTGTTCGCAGGGCTGGTGGTGGTTTCCCCTAAAATATTCCCAGAAATTGCGGGAGCTCACCCAGTGCCAGGAATGGAGGTAGGGAAGCGGTGGGATGTGGTTTGTGAGCAAAGGGCAGAGCCCAGGTGGGGCTGCAGGCTGTGCCAGGCTCACCTGGGCTGTTTTCCAGCCTGTGGGGATCCAGGGAAGCTGATCTGTGCTGAGCAGCATTCCTGGGATGCTCAGACAGGGATTCGTGGAATCTCAGAATATCCTGAGCTGGGATGAACCCCCAGGGATCATCCAATACAACCCTGGCCCTGCCCCAACACCCCAAAATCCCAAAATCCTCCTTGTGCATCCCTGGGAGCCCCACAGCCCCGGGAATATGGCCTGGGAGCCTGCTGTTCCCTGGGGATGGCCGTGCGGAAGGGACCGTGGTCCCACAGCCCTCCCTGGGTGCCCAGTCCCCGAATTCCAGGCGGAAAACACGGACTGGGACAGGCTGGGAGGGACCTGGAGGTGCAGTCCGGCCCTCCTGGGGACATCCCCGGGATTGTGGCCCCGCAGCCCCCGGGTGTCCCCAGGGAAGGACTCCCCGCGGGAACAGGGCACGCTGCAGCCCCCCGGGCTCCCGAAACCCAGCCTGTCTGTGCGCTGCTGGTGGCACTTCCAGCGCTGGCGGCGGGGCTGGCACCGCTCCTGACCCGCACCGGCGGGGTTGGCACCGCTCCCGACCCTCACCGGCGGGGTTGGCACCGCTCCTGACCCGCACCGGCGGGGCTGGCACCGCTCCCGACCCGCACCGGCGGGCTCATCCCGGGGCCGGTTCAGCGAGGGACAGGGCGAGGATCAGGATGTGCCGGGAGGGATTACCCGGGGCCGGTAATCGGGGACAGGGCGCCGCAAACCCCGGGGCCCCGCTTTCCGCGGATATTTGGGATGCAGGATTTACATGGGGAAGCAGAAATGCTGGAATTCCTCGCGGGAGAGGGACAGGAAACCTCGGGGCTCTGCCCTTGGTGGATTTTAGGGTGTAATAAAAGCTGGGGAGGCCGAAATGCTGGAATTCCCCTGGGATGGGCACACGGGAGGGTGGGAGGCAGGGAGGGAGATCCCCTGGAGGGGGTGAGCAGTCCCTGTCTGACATGGGACAGAAATCCATGGTTCTTCCAGGAATTTCTAACCCTTGGTGTCACCCCCTTGTCACCCAGGGGGAAACTGAGTCACAGAGCCAATCCCGGCGGGGCCGTGTCCCCTCTTCACCACCTGCACCAGGAATCTCCTCTGCTCTTCCCTACAAAGATCAGCACCCCAAAATCCCCAAAATGTCCCCGTTGCACCCAGAGCTCATGCTCATCCCACTCCATCTCACCTCCCCTCCTGCCCGCTTCCCAAAAAGTTCAACCCACGTGCCCGTGCATAAATCCTCTATTTTTAGCAGCTCCTATCGCAAACCTCTGGGACTCGAGGCATTCCCGGATTTCGGAGGGTGCCTCAATCCCAGGATGGGGGAGGCGCAGGGACACCAGGCAGGCGAGGACCAGGGCACAGAGCTGCCCCTTTCTGGGCTGGAGGAGATGCTGTGCCCTGCACCCACCTGAAACTACCCGAAATAAAGTGCTTTTTCTGTCCCCTACACTCACCTACAATTATCCCAAATAAAGGGTTTTACACACTGGGCTGCACTCCAAATGTGGATGTGGGCTCCCAGCCCAGCCCTGGGGTGGGAATGTTGGAAAAGGGCCGATGGCTCTGCCCTCCCTGGCCCCAAAACCCTGCAGGGCCACAGGGAACAGCCCCACTGCCCTCACACCCCACCTGGACTGGTGCTCCCTGTCTGCACAACATCCGTGGGGCAGGGCCCTGAAATCCTGCAGGAAAATCCTGCAGGAAAACCCTTCAGGAAAACTCTACAGGAAACTCTACAGGAAAACCCTACAGGAAAACTCTACAAGTAAAAGCCCCAGGAGAACATTCCAGGAAAACCCTCCAGGAAAGTCCTGCAGGAAAACCCTCCAGGAAATACTTCCAGGAAAACCCTACAGGAAAACTGTCCCCCTGCGTGCCAGGAGTGAGGTGGGGCAGGGACCTCAGGTGCCTTCTGACCAGAGAGTGCAGAAATGTACTGTCCCTCTGCCCCTTCTGTCCCCCTGTCCCTCTGTCCCTCTGTCCCTCTGTCCCCCTGTCTCTCTGTCCCTCTGTCCCTCTCTCCGTCGCTCTGTCCCTCTGTCGCTCTGTCCCTCTGTCCCTCTGTCGCTCTGTCCCCCTGTCCCTCTGTCCCTCTGTCCCNGTCCCTCTGTCCCTCTGTCCCTCTGTCCCCCACTTTATCCCCTAAGCCGATTGTGGCTCCGTGCTGTCGCTCCGGTGAGTGCCGGCCCCAGGTGAGGCCGGAGGCGCTGCAGGGATTACCGGGAATTACCGGGAATTACGGCACCGCTCAGACGGGGACAGCGGCCCCACAGATCCACCGGGAGCGCAGGTGGCAGCAGGGAGGGACATCCAGGCACGAGAACCTTCCTGGGGATCCCAACCCAGTGCAGGAGCAGGACCCCTGTTCCCAGGGAATGGCTTCCCAGTGCCAGAGGGCAGGGCTGGATGGGATCTTGGGCAGGAATTGTTCCCTGGCAGGGTGGGCAGGGGCTGGGCTGGAATTGCCAGAGCAGCTGTGGCTGCCCCTGGATCCCTGGCAGTGCCCAAGGCCAGGCTGGACATTGGGGCTGGGAGCAGCTGGGACAGGGGGAGGTGTCCCTGGGACAGGGGGAGGGGTCAGGGTTGGAACGGGATGATTCCTAAACTCCCTTCCCACCAGAGCCATTCTGAAATCCTTCATTTAATCCCAACCATGACAGGTGGGTCTGGCCCAAACCTTCCCAAAACACAGGTGGGAGAGATCCTTGGGATATTTTCCCTTTCTTTCCCTGGATGCACCTGGCTCCAAACTCAGCCCACCCCTGCCACCCCGGCGACCCAAAACGAGGAGTGTCCCCAGTGCCAAAACGAGAAAAAAATCCATGGAAAACTCCTCTGGGGACACGGGGAGGCTCTCAGGGGGATTCTCCCTGGGGCTGAGCCCCTCGCCGGGACGCTCCCTCATGGATTCAGTTCCCACCACAGGATCCGCTCCAGGGGCTGCTCCTGCAGGGCCCAGATGGCTCCGGGGATCCTGATCCAGCCCTGGGGGCCAGGAGGGGACCGGAGCCTCCGGGCAGGTGGCTGGGGAGGGCAAATCCGCCGGGGACGGAGGAGAGTCCCAAACCAGGGGACAGAAACCTGGGGATTTTGAGGGGGATGGGCCCCGGGGTGGCAGCTGTGACAGCTCTGGGAGGCTCCTGGGGGGTTAAACGCCCTCCTCCCTGTGGAATGGCACAGGAAAACTTCAGGAGAGAAAATATCGGAACATCCCCCGGGCACAACCTGGGTGCATTTTCAGAGCTGGTTGGGCAATGCTGGCACGAGGCTGCTCCACACCTGGGAGCTGAGGCCATGGAACTCTGAGGAAAAGCAGCTCCATGCCTGAAGGAGCTGCAGAAAATCCTCTGCACAGTCTGGCCTAGGTTAAAACCAGGCCAGGGATATCCCACCAACCTCCACCTTGGGATGATGGATTCATGGAATGGATTGAATGGGAGGGACCTTAAATCCCACACAGTGCCACGCTTGCCATGGCAGGGACACCTCCCCCCGTCCCAGGGACACCTCCCCCTGTCCCAGGGACACCTCCCCCTGTCCCAGCTGCTCCCAGCCCCAATGTCCAGCCTGGCCTTGGGCACTGCCAGGGATCCAGGGGCAGCCACAGCTGCTCTGGGCATAATTTCCAGTGTCCCACCACTCTAATTGCCAATATTTTCCCTCGTAGATCTCATCTAAATCTCCTTTACTTTAATTTAAAGCATTTTCCCTTGTCCCATCACAGCAGCCCTGACTAAAAGCTGTCCCCAAGGCACGGAGGAGATGGAGCTGCTGGAAAAGGGCTGGATCCAGGCTTGGGCCCCCCTGAACATTCCCTCCATGGTTTAAGGAATCCCAGGTTTCTCTCCTGGCTGGCTCCCAGGCTGGGTTTGCTGTGCTGGACACGCAGTGTCAGTGCCCCAACTCCTCATCCCAGTGCAGAGCAGAGGTCACCTGCTGCTGGTGCCACACACCTGGATGGGTCCCATGAATTAAGAGAGGGAAAAAAATCCATGGAAAACTGTGGAGGGAGATGTGAAATGCGCAAGCCCAAAGCCATGGATGCAAAAACGCACTCTGGGTGGCTCAGGAGGATTTGGCAAAGCGTGGCCGGCACAGGACGAGGAGCAGATGGGCTGGTGGCACGTCCCTGTCTGTGCTGGCTCCCCAGGATGCTCCAGCTGGGGATTTGGAGGGGTTTTGTCTCCTGGGACGTGCTGGGAGCAGAGGGAGGAGGAGAAGGAGCCACACGAGGCACAGCTGAGCTGCAGGGACTGGGTGAGGGGATGGAGGATTGTTCTCCCTAACGCCAGATCCCAATGGGACAGAAATATCCATCCCCTGGCTGGAGCACAGGGAATCCCTGCCGGCATTACGGGCTGCACATCTGGACCCTGAGAGCAGAGTTTGTGTTCCCAGAGCTCCCAGAGACTCTTTCCAGCCTCCTCCTCCCCCTCCCGAGCGATCCAGGCCAGGTCCCGCTCCCACCCTGGGGAGTTCCCAGCTCAGGAAGGGCCCGGAGCTGCTGCAGAGAGCCCAGAGGAGCCCTGGAGCTGCTGCAGGGCTGGAGCCGCTCTGGAGCCAGGCTGGGAGAGCTGGGGGTGCTCCCCTGGAGAGGAGAAGCTGCAGGCAGAGCTCAGAGCCCCTGGCAGGGCCTGAAGGGGCTCCAGGAGAGCTGCAGAGGGACTGGGGACAAGGCCTGCAGGGCCAGGAGCCAGGGAATGGCTTCCCAGTGCNAAACACGGAATTGTTGTCCCCCGACCCTCGGACCTGACATCTCATTACCGCCGCTCCCAACTCTCCCCCAGCGCCGATCCCGGCTGCTCCTGCCTGCTCCGACAAGAGCCCCGTGCTGAACAATGAAAAGGCGAGGAAAAGAGCAATTCCCGTTTTTTTACAGCTAGCCAAGCGCAGCCCCGGCCCTCCCACCCCTCCCCGGCTCAGCCGATCCCGGCGCTGAGATCCCAGCAGGAATCTGCAGCTCTTTGACCCCACAGATCTCTGCCTCTCCCAGCGCAAACCCCTTCCCAAAAAGGCTTTGGGATGTTCGGGGAGCCCCATCCCGGCTCCTTCGGCGCTGGGAAAGGGATCAGGGCGCTTCGGCTCGCATTCCCGGTTCGATTTCCAGTGGAATAGCCAGGACAATGGCGCATTGTGCGCTGGGGAGAGGAAAATGATCTCATGGTGTTTGTGGAAGGAAAGGTTTCGGCTGGAAACGCCTGCGGGCCCGGCGAGATCAGCCCCGGTGGAGCCGCACCGGGAGCGCCGCTTTTCCGGGAGCGTTCACGGGGGGAGCAGCCAGGGCTCGGCCCCGATGGGGACACGGGGACATGGGGACACGGGGACATGGGGACATGGGGACACGGGGACACGGGGACACAGCCCGGGGACCACGGGCCAGCCCCAAACCTCTTCTGCTTTCGGGCACGCGGTGCCCGCGCCAGCCGCGGTGACTCAGAGGCAGAAATCCCCCTGCTCCGGGGCCACCACGGTGTCACCTCCCTCCGCGGGGACAGCAGCCCGAGGGAGCTGTGCCACCGAGCGCGGTGTTGGGTGCACCGGGACTGCTTTTCCCCCTGAGGAGACTCAGGAAAAGCCGGGATCGCTCCCAAAGGAACAAGGGGGTTGCTTTGGAGAGCCAGCGCGCTGTCGCGGTGCCAGGGGACACTGCAGGAGAGGCAGCTGCGGGAGTAAAAGCCTCTTAACGACCACAGAAAGCAATGGTGGGGTATTTCCCTTTTTATTTGACTCCTTTAGCGCCACTTCATTTGCTGAGATCGGCTTAATTGTGGTCATTAAGGGGGCGAGGGGAAGGCCGAGCCCCCCAGGGAAGGGCTGGGGAAGGCAAGGAGGGGTCCAGGGGCAGATTTCCCAGAGGGAACATCCTCCAGCCCCACAGATCAGCCCCTTTTCCCAAATCCTTCCTCCCCCATGGCTCCTCTCCCCCTCCAGCCGCTGCCTGAGTTTCCCCAGCCCCTCGCCGTGCTGCAGTTTGGGGGGAGCTGGGACCTCCCCCAGCCCCGAGCTGCAGGAGCAAAGGGATCGGCACAATTCAGGAGGATTTTCCAGCGGGGAAGAGGGGTCTGGAGCAGGTGGAGGGGCCACGTCCTGTCCCTGCAGGGAGGGTGGGCAGCAGGGCCCGCAGAGCCAGGGGTGCTCTCTGCTTTAACAGGTTTGGGGGCGCTTGGTGCAAACCCCACCAATCCCACCGGTGGGAATTTTCTTCCTGTCCTGCTCTGGCTGAAGCTGCCTGGAAATCCCCACTGGCTCCCCCATAAGGTTCTCCCTCCTTGGAGTTCCCCCAAGGACATCGTCACAACCCCGAGTTCACCTGCAAAAGCTTTGCACAAGAAGCTGGAAAAGGGTTTTTCTCTCATTTCAAGGAGTACAGGAAGCATCCAGGCCCATCCAGGTCACACATCAACGGGATTCTGGAATCACTGATGTTGGAAAATCCCCCTCAGACTGCGGTGTCCAACCATTAACCCAGCATTGGGTGGTCACTGCTCACCCCTGTCCCCAAGTGCCACATTCTTCAAATATTTCCAGGGTTGGGGACTCCACAGCTCCCTGGGCAGCTGTGCCAGGGCCTGACAAACTTTTCCACACGGAAATTTTTCCTGATATCTGACTTAACCTCCCCTGGCCCAGCCTGAGGCCGTTCCCTCTCCTCCTGTCCCTGTTCCCTGGAGCACAGCCCGACCCCCCCGGCTGTCCCCTCCTGGCAGGGAGTTGTGCAGAGCCACAACTGATCCCCCTTTTCTCCAGGCTGAGCCCCTTCCCAGCTCCCTACAAACACATTAAACCCCAGGAATGTGGGGATGATGTGTCCAGGCTGTGTTGAAGGGGCAGGCAAAGGACGGAGCTGTCACTGCCCTAAAACCAAAAACCTAAAACCTGTCTGCCCCTGGAGCGGTGCCAGTTGAGCCACTGCTAATGAACCCTAAAAATAATTCATCAGGAATATACTGGGGACTCTCTCAGGCAGGTTTGGGTTAACACCGGCTCCCCCTCCCCACAGGCAGCACTCGAAGCTGAGGAAAACCCCAAGCAGCCCTTTTCCCTCTGCTCCTGGTGTTCAATTAGGATTATCCCATCCAGGGAGGGGCTTTCTGCCCCAGCAGCAGGGCCCGGTGTTTGCCAGCTCCTGTGCACCCAACAGGAAGGAGCTGCTGCCCACCTTCCTCGGGGTTGTCATGGAAATGGAAAGCGAGGGTGATTAACATGCTGCCGAATCCACGATTTCCATCTGGAGCCCAGCCTGGAGGGGATGGGAGCAATCCAGGGTGGGGCTGGGGGAAGCCTGCGAGGGAGACCCAGCCCCCGCGCGGGACGGACCGAGAAGCCTGGACAGGCCCCGGGCTTTGCACACGCAGCTGGAAAAGGGTTAATTCCGTGAGGAATTCCGTGAGGAATTAATTCCTTCCCCCCAGGTACTGGGAAGCCGAGTGGGATCCACAGGATGGAGTCAGCCAGCCCAGGAGAGGGGGAAAGGCTCCAGGGGCGGGAATCCCCGGGCAGAAACTCCATCACAAATCACCCCGAGCATCGGCGGCGGCGGGAGCGGGGCCGTGCCCGGGGCGGGGACGCGGCCGAGCCCGTCAGGAGCGGCCAGAAATAGCCCCGATTTCCATATGTAGGACAGAGGGGCGGCCACGCCGGCACAGCCACGACCTACTTTCCAGCAGCCCGGCGGGGCCCTGCGCTCGCCCGCGGGGCCGCCCCCATCCCCGGCACCGCCGCGGCTTCAGCCCCGTCCCGCAGCTCCCGGGGGCTGCGCGGCCGCTCCCGCCCGGATCCCGGATCCCGCTGGGCTCGGAGCATCCGCGGCGATTCATCCCCGCCCCGGCTGCCGCTCCAGAGCCCTCCAGCTCCTCCACAAAGAGCCCCGCGCTCCACAGGCGCGCCCTCCACGCTTTATTTTTAATTTTCTAAACCTTTTTGCAACGCCGAGCAGAGAGCCAGGAGCTTTTTCCCGGCGCCTCTGGGATGCTCCTGCCTTTCAGGGCCGCACAAACCGATTGGTTTCTGTGTGAACGCGGCTTTTTCCATTACGGGAAAAAAAAAAAATAAAAAGCATGTCCAACCCTAATTCACCGCTGCTGAGCGTCTCCCCTCTCCCGAGCAGCATCCACCGGGCAGTCCCCCAGGGGAGGAATGCCAATATTTATTCCCCAACCTGTTGCTTCCCTCAGCAAATATCCAGGCAGGAAGGAGGCTCCTGCTCTTTCACGGATTTGCAGCAGCCCGAGCCTGCTGCTGGAAATGGCCCTTCCTGACACGTCTGGTGTCACTTGTCCCGAGCTGCTCAACGCTCTCGGTCACGCTGGGAAATTAACATTTATTGTTGGAGAGGGAAAATCAAACCCAGCTCTGGCAGCTCTGAGGTGCAGCCCGGAAGCAGGTGAGGAATAAACAAAATGTGAACGGGTTTCACTGCACCTGAGGCCCCTTTCCCCAGGCAGAGCAGCTCAGTTTGGTGCCAGGCGGCTGAAAGCACCACGGGAGGTGACAAAAAGGAGGGACAGAAAGGGACGGAAATGTCCTTTCCAGCCACGGAGGGTTGGGAGGGCAAGAAGGAGAAAGCTCGTTCTGCTGCGGGGGTCAGGGCAGCGCCCAACAGAGCAGCAGCCCTGGGGAGGGCACAGGGACCGGAATGGAAACAGCGGGAATGTCAGAGGAACCAGGATCCTCCCAGGGAATGGGAACCAGGATCCTCCCAGGGAATGGGAACCAGGATCCTCCCAGGGAATGGGAACCAGGATCCTCCCAGGGAATGGGAACCAGGATCCTCCCAGGGAATGGGAACCAGGATCCTCCCAGGGAATGGGAACCAGGATCCTCCCAGGGAATGGGAACCAGGATCCTCCCAGGGAATGGGAACCAGGATCCTTCCAGGGGAGTGGGAACCAGGATCCTTCATGGGGAGTGGGAACCAGGATCCTTCCAGGGCATGGGAACCAGGATCCTTCCAGGGCATGGGAACCAGGATCCTTCCAGGGCATGGGAACCAGGATCCTTCCAGGGCATGGGAACCAGGATCCTTCCAGGGCATGGGAACCAGGATCCTTCCAGGGCATGGGAACCAGGATCCTTCCAGGGCATGGGAACCAGGATCCTTCCAGGGGAGTGGGAACCCAGTCTCCTCATGGGAATGGGAACCAGGATTTCCTCATGGGAATGGGTGCCAGGATCCCCACACAGGCACCAGTATCTCCCTATGGGAATGGGTACCAGGATCATTCCATGGGAATGGGTACTGGCATCTCCATATGGGAATGGGTCCCACAATCCCTATTCAGGCACCAGCATCTCAGTATGGGAATGAGTGCCAGGATCCCCACATGGGAATGGGTCCCAAAATCCTACACAGGGACAGATACCAACATCCCCACATGGGAATGGGTCCCAAAATCCTACACAGGGACAGATACCAACATCCCCACATGGGAATGGGTCCCAAAATCCCCTCACAGGGACAGGCGTCAGCATTTCCATACAGGAGCTGGTCCCAGGATCTCCACATGGGAACGGCTCCCAGCATTCCCAGTACAGGGACAGGTACCAGCAATTCCACATGGGAACGGCTCCCAGCATTCCCAGTACAGCTATCAACAATTCCCGCAGCCTCAAACCCCACAACTCTTCCCACCCACAACGCGACAGAGCAGGAGGGAAATGAGAACGGGGAGAACCCCATCCCAGGGGAATGTGAGCCCAGAGCACAGGGATTCCCCGGCAGGCACCAGCAGGAGAAGCTGCTCCTTTCACCCCATCCAGGGAGATCTTCCAGGCTCTGTAAAGAGCAGGAAAGATTTCCTCCCTGCAAAGACCATCCCCACCACGCACCGGGTTTTTCCTCAAATTCTCCACTCCAAGAGCTGCAGGATCCGCCTCGTGCTTGGGAAAGCACTTCCACTTCTGGAGCCCACAGGAGAATCTTAGAAATGGGGCCATGGGAGCTCTGACAGCCCAGGGGGTGAAGGAAACACCCAAAGTTCTGATTCCACAGCAGGAGAAGAGCTTCCCATGGGTTCCATGGCTGGGGTGATCCCATTGGGAAAGAGCTCTGTTCCCTTTGTTCCCAAGGCAAACCAAGCCAATTCCTGAGCCTGAAACACCAACTGACCCCTCATTTTCAAGTCCAACCAGGTTCACCTTCATTCCCACCAGCTGAGCTGTTCCCCTCCTTGGCAAACACTTCCCTCCATGTCAGCAGGACCAGGGAATTGTGTCCCTGCAGGTCCCCGTGCCCGTCACCCCCTGCACCCTCCAGCTGCTTCTCCCAGCCCTGCTCTTCGTCCCTGGATTTCCCCTCCAGGAATTTTCTTCTTTTTCCTCTTTTTCACACCAGCTCTGAGCTGTGCCACACAAGCCCTGGTTCTCAAAATCCACGCCTGGTCCTGGATCCTGAACCTCCTCCTCACTCCAGAGCTCGTTCTGCTCCTCATTCAGGTTCTAACCTTTGCCAAAGCGAAAAAATAATGAAAAATCACCAAAGCCCTGATTTTTATGCAGGGAAACGCAAAGCCTGAGCAGGCGAGCGTGACCCCGTGCCCTGCTGCCCGCTGGAGAAACAGTGGATTTTTCCTCTGGAAGATCCCGGGTCAAACAAAGCAGCAGCAAAATTCCCCCGATCCTCGGGATTTGGCTGTTTTCCTTCACCTCCCGCCCCACCCTCACCCTGGGTGAGGGGAAGGACGGATTCCCACAGGATAAACACCCCTGAGGCACTGGGGAAGTTCAGATTTGGTTTTTCCCTAATTAGGAGTGACCAGAGGTGGGCAGGAAGTGCTGACCCCGCTCCGGCGCCGCTGCAAAACCCTGAAAGAGGAGGAAACCCAATTAACTTCTCACTGCCCTTTCAGTTTAGGTCAGAAGTGAGGCTGGGATGTGTTTGGAGAGCCACGAGCTCGGGTTTCAGAGAGGTTTGGGGGGATTCAGAGCTTCTCCCATCCCCCAGATGTGACCCCAGCTGAGGACGGGAAGCGCTGGGAGAACTCTGGGATAACACACGAGCCGTGCATGTTCAGTTTGGCTTTTTTTTTCCCTCTCCTCTAATTGCTGCTGCTATTTTAACAGAGCCAGACATTTCCTTGACGATTCGCAAGGCCTATAAATGTTTGATGTCCCTTTCCCTCCACGCTCAGGCAGCAACTTCTGCTGGGTTTTGGGGGAAGAAACGCTCGAATTGGAGCACGGGGATGGGACAGCGGCCGCAGGGGGAGGACCCGGCCCCGGATCCACATGGAAAGGCTCCATCGCACCCCTCTGCTCCTGTCCTCTCCTCCCCGCAGTTCCTAGAAGGAGATCCCACTGCCCAACCTCCGTGCAATATGGCTTTGTGCTGCAGGAACCTAAATATAGAGCCTAAACCCTCCGGGGGCTTTGCTGCGCTCCGAGGTATTTATAGCTGCCGGCAAACTCCGCCCGGAACTTGGGAGCAGCTGGAATGGCTCCGAGGAGGGATCCGGCCCTGCCCGGGCAGCGATGGGGTTTTGGGGTGACACCCCCGGGCCGGGCCAGCCTCGATCCCCGAGTACCGTGTGGAAACCTCACCTGTGCGGGGGCCGGGAGAAGATCTGGGGGGTTAAGGCTGAACCCAGAGCAAAGAGGATGAGGCTGAGAGGCTCAGGGACAGCCCAGCTGCTGCTCTGCAGCTCCTCACAAAAATCCAGGCACCCGTTGCTCCAAAAGCATTTTCGGGGAATGGGGAATTCAGCCCTGGAAGCAGCCAAAGAGGAGCAGGAGGGATGAAATGGTCCCTTCTTCCCAACCCTCAGTGTCCGCCCCTGCTCCTCACATCCTGATTTAACCCAGCCCATCCCCGGAAAACTCCGGCTGGAGGGAGGGAGGGAGGATGGGGAGGCCCAGGGGCAGCAGACACTTCCCGATGGGAACAGGCTGGGAGCTGCCTCTGCATCCCCATCCCACTCCCCTGCCCTGGGATCCCCGGCAGCATCAGCAGCTGCCTTGGCCTTGGGAATGTTTTCATCCAGGGCTTTCAGCACTGGGAGCACAGACTCAGCCTCAGCTGGAGCTGGCAAGAGCAATCAGGAATGTCACAGTTGGACCAGAAGGAAAATCCACAGGAAAATCCCCTCATTCAGGTTCCTGGGGCTCCTTTGCCTCCCTGGGGATCCCAGCCCGACCCTCAGCCTCACCCCAGGCTGGTGGGTCCGGCAGCCAAAAAGCTCCTCTGAAAAAAATAAACCACAAAACCCTCATGGAAATAAAGGATTTTTACCAAATCTTGGTCAGAGCCTACACAGAAGAGCCCACGGGAATGCTCTTCCCAGATCCTTTCCCAGCACAATTCCCAAGTGCTCCAGGGCTGGAAGGAGCTCCCTGAGCAGAAGGCCCCAAAAAGTCACAGTTTAGCCCCAAAAAGTCACAGTTTAGCCTCAAACTCCTGTGGAGGGTGGGAGGAAGGACCTGGAGCTGCTGTTCCCTGCAGCCCAATCCACTCCCTGCCTGCTGCCTGCCCTGCAATTCCCTTTTCCTCTTGGCTCAGGGGCTGCTGTCCCTGTGGACACACGGGTGTCCCTGCAAGGGACAATGTCCATCCCCGCCCACCTGGCCGTGCCACACCCCATGGATCCCCTCTCTCCTTCCTCCTCCTGGCTGGGTGTTGAAGAGCTCTTGCCATGGAAAATAAAGGGATTTGGGATGCTCCAAATCCAGGATCTGCTCCCACCTCCAGCCCTGGCACCACCCCTGGCAGCTTTAGGGACATCTATGGTACACTTGGGGACACACTGCCAGGTCCTGGCCGTGCCCAGCCCTCCGAAATGGTAGAGCAGGGATTAATTAATCCCAATTAAAGGCAGGAGGACAAAGGAGGAGAAACAGCTGGGCCACCCCAATTCCAGCCCTGGAAACACCCCCAAAATCCAGGGGAGTCCCCAGTGCTGCAGGAAATGTCCCAGTGCAAGCGCGGGATGTGAGATCACAGAGAGATCCAGGGTCACAGCGAGATCCAGGGTCACAGGGAGATCCCGGGATCCAGGGTCACAGGGAGATCCAGGGTCACAGGGAGATCCAGGGTCACAGAGAGATCCAGGGTCACAGGGTCACAGGGAGATCCAGGGTCACAGGGAGATCCCGGGATCCAGGGCTATGGGGGGATCTTGGGATCCACTACCAGAGGGAGATCCAGGGATCCAGGGTCATGAGGGGATCCTGGGATCTGAGGTCATGGGGGGATCCCAGGATCCACTGCCGGAGGGAGATCCCAGGATCTGGGGAAACCCATCCCAGCTCCACCTAAACCAGCTCATTACTGGTAAATGAGGAGAAATGGCTCCAGGGAAAACAAACCGCAGGAATTCTGTGGGTCTGGGATTTTGGGAGCTGGGAGACCCAGGGGGATGGGATTCCCACAGCACAGAGGAGCCTGGGGGGGATGAAGAGACCCCTTGACCAATAAACCCCACCCAGGATCCCAGTTCATCCCAGTTAATCCCAGTTCATCCCAGTTCATCCCAGTTCCCTACCCTGGAGTCCCTGCTGGACGCCCAGGCCCCCAATATCCCCATCAGCGCTCTCTCTAATTAACCCCGGGGTAATTAACACCGGGACCCCCAAGGTTTGCACGGGCTGTTTGTAACGATCCTCTGACAGAGGCTCCACTGACCTGCGGCCACTGGGGGGTAATTAGAGCTTAATTAGTGCTCATCAGAGACCCCCACGCAGCCCCAGAGCGCACCGAGCTGGGCAGGCCTCAGGAGCTGGGCAAGAAATTGGAATTATTGAATCCTGGATTAATCTTGGAGGAGGAGGAGCTGACAAAGGCAAAATCACCCCCAAATCACCCCAAAANCTTAATTAGTGCTCATCAGAGACCCCCACGCAGCCCCAGAGCGCACCGAGCTGGGCAGGCCTCAGGAGCTGGGCAAGAAATTGGAATTATTGAATCCTGGATTAATCTTGGAGGAGGAGGAGCTGACAAAGGCAAAATCACCCCCAAATCACCCCAAAATCACAGGGACCTCACCACAAAAGGGAACCTTGCCCTCGGAGCTGCCTCAAATCCTCTCACTCCATCCCCAAACCCCGGCAGCCCCAGGGTTTTCCACTGGGCTTTGGAGCAGCCCAGGCTCCCCCAGCGCTGTCCCAGCTCCAAACTCTGCTCCTGCCCGTAGGAGGTGCCCACATCTCCCTCACCTGGCACTGGAGCCCGAGAGAGAGGGGAAAGGAAAATCTGGATGATTCCAGTCCCCAAAAACCTCCAAAATGCAGGGAAAAAATTACATTATCCCAGATTTTTCTGCTTGATTTTCAGTGGGCGCATGGAGAAGCTCCCCAGGGACACAACGGCTGTTCCCAGCAGCTGGAAAAGTTGTGAGGAGCCCAAATTTGCCTTAAAAAAGCTGGGAATTGTGGATTAACAGCAAGTCTGGGGAAGTAAAGCTCCCAGTGTGCTCCCAGACCTGCTGCCTCTGCAGGGAAAACTGCTCGGGGAGGAACAAACACAGCGATTTTCTGTTCCCTTCCAGCTTAACTTGCAAAACTGAGAAATAAAAAGAATTTTTTTCTCTTTCAGATGCCCACTTTGACCCCAAACTCCCACTCCCTGGCCCCAAAACGCGTTGGATTTTTGACATTTGCTGCCTGAGCATCCCTCCCAACCCCCCAGCCCTCAGCCAGGCCAGAGTTTGAGCCGTGGCCAAGGAAGCAGCTCCGTTCCCCTCCTCCTCCTCCAGAAAACTGCGTTTTTTGGCAAACAAACTGTTTTGCCAACAAGTTGTGCTCCGTGCTGCCTGGGAGATGAGGCTTTTCCCGGCTTTTCCCTGGCTCCAGCCTCCTCCTCCCCGCTCCAGGTCCCACCTTGGGGCTGCAGCCAGGGGGGATTTGTGCCCAGGCTCCCCCACACTGAGGTTCCTCCATTTTTTCCTAAAACAATCCCCATTTCTCCACCAGCCGGGGCAGGAGCAGCAGCCCTGAGGTTGCTGCTGTTATTTTTATCTCAAAAGAAAGAGTTTGAGCCGTGGCCAAGCTGTGCTGAGGGAGGGAGGGAGGGAGGGGCAGAGGCTTTTGTCGTGGCCACAGAGATGTAAACACACCCGGCCTCTGTGGGCAGGGCAAGGGAACGTCCTGTCCCATCATCCCATCCCACTCAATCCCATGGATCCCATCCCATCCCATCCCATCCCATCCCATCCCATCCCGGAGAGAGCTGCAATCTCCTGCTCTGGGGTGCTGAGGGAAGGAATTTTGTGTCCCCCCAGATCTGCCTCCTCTGTGCAGAGCCACACTTGGGTTCAGTGCTGCCTCGACCAGCCCAGAATCAACTTTTTTTGAGTCAATTTTAACAAAAATCCTTGGAAGAGCCTGCTCCAAAAATGCTTTCACCTTCCACAGTCACATGGAGCATCCCACAGGACGCCACGTCCCTCTCATTACTTCCCGAACACAGAAGGCCCCAAACCCGAGTTTGGGGGGCAGGTGCTGCACCCCAGGAGCCTGGATCCGGCCACGTCCTTCCCTCCCACCTGGAATTCCAGCAGCTCCGGTCCTGGAGCTGCTCCAGAGGTCACCGAGACGCTCGGGAGCTCTGCACGAGGAGCTCGGCTTTAATGTGAAATTAATTCATGGGGAGAGAGGGAGGAGAGGCCACAAAGATCCCGGATCCAACTCCGGATCCAACTCCGCTCCCCCTGAGCCAGGGAAGCACCGCCGGAAACTCCCTGCGGCAAATATTCCCCCAAGGAGGGAACAGGGAATGCCTCAGAGCAAGGGGAAAACTGGGAATGGCACAAACCATGTGTGGGACACTGGGAATGGCACAAACCACGGGGGAAAATCTGGGAATGGCACAAACCACGAGTGGGAAACTGGGAATGGCACAAAACATGGGAAGGGCTCCGCTCCTCCCTCCACACCCGAGCAGTGGCTCCGGAGCCAGGCAGGACCAGTGGCCGAGGTGATCCCGAGCAGGGCCAGAACCTTTCCTGCCCGCCAGGGGCTTGGGGACATGCCCTGCTCTGGAGGAGAAACCCTTCCTGCTCCGGAGGAGAAACCCTTCCTGCTCTGGAGGAGAAACCCTTCTCCAGCAGCTCCCGAGCCAAGGAAGCCTCGGCTGAGGAGGGAAGGGGGATCCTGGAGGATCCAGGACCACGTCTCCAGCACCTCAGTGCTCCCAGGGGAGGCCCAGCCGCATCGGGAGGGGGTTTCTCCCCCCAGATCTCTGCTCCCCATCTCCCGAGTGCCGGGGTTGAGCCTCCAGGAGCAGAGCAGCGGGAGAACCCCCCAGGGCCGGGCGGGAGGCGGGGGTGTGCCGGGCCCAGCGGACACGGACACGGGACAGATTTCAGCAGAGCTGTGTGAAAGCCTCTGGGGCTCGGCGAGGGAAGAGCTGCGGTTCCCAGGCCCGGCAGGGTTTGGTACCCGGCTCACGTCCCCGGCATTCCCCGGGCTCCGCCGCCGTCTCCGCGGCTGCCGCGCGTCTCCCGAGGGGAAAGGAGCCCTGGGGACACCCGGGGACTTCAGTGCCACGCCACGCATAGGCCAGGGTAGGAGGTGACAGTGGCCAGAGGACCCTGCACCCCTTGGGGACCCATTCCTTTATTTATTGAGGGTTCTTTTCCTCCGTTTCTCCACGAAAGAGGAAGGAGCTGGGGTTGAGCACGGCTGGACTGGAAGAGCTGGGCTGTCCCCACGAACGGGGCTGGGCTGACCCCGTGTGACCCCGGCCACACCCGGGAGCTCCAATCCCCCCTGGGGCCGGGCTGAGCCCTGCAAACTCATCCCACCAAACCCCACAGCACCCCCAAACCTCAGCAGACACCCTCCCCATCATGGCCCCAGCGCCAGGCTGGGAACCAGGGAGCTGCTGAGCCCAAAATTCTGGAAAACATTCTGGGAATGAGGGTGTCCTGGGACTCCCCAACCCTGCTGGGACCCGGAACTGTGGGGAGGCTGAACCCCCCTGATCCCTGCGGGGCAGAGCGTGCTTCACCCCAAAACTCTGCAGGGCCTCTCTGGGTCCCACATTGTCCCTCTGGACGGAGCCAAGGGAGGAGCGGGGGGATCGCGGAGAGCAGGGGATGCCCTTGCACAGGGAAACATCCCAGGAGAAATTCCAGAGCATCCCCGATCTCCGGACAGGGAGCAGGGACCTGGCCAACCCCGGCGCCGCCCAGCACTGCTCCTGGCACACGCGACACATTAGGGCCAATCAACGCTTTCGGTAATTAAGGTGATGAGTTGATCCCTAAGCTGGGCTCTGACAGCAGCCACGGCCACAACGAGCACCCTGTCCCCCACCCTGGGGACCCCAGAGCCCGGGGTGGCACTCGGGGCTGGCTGCACCCACCCCCTGCACGACCCACGGCCTGATTAATGCTCATCAGCCACTAATTACCATCAGCAGAGCTGCCTGTCCTGTCCCTCTGCCCAGGTGTCCCCAGCGGTCCCCGGGTGCCACTCAGCTGCCAGCAGCCCACTCTGTCTGCCCGGAGGAGGAGGAGGAAGCAGCGGCTGCCCAGCCTGTGTGTGTGGTCTGGGGGTGGGGAGCTGCCAGCGTTGCCAGCAGCACGGAGAGGAGCCTGGCCTGGGAATCTGTGTCCATCCCTGCCCTGGGAATGGCTGATGCAGGAGCCTGGGTGTCTCTGAGTGTCCCTGGGTGTCCCTGGGTGTCCCTGGGTGTCCCTGGGTCCCTCTCCACGTGCTCCACACGCAGCTCTGAAGGGATGAGGCAGGACCAGGGATGAGCTCATGAGCCTCAGGAAGCCCCAGCCCAAACCTGTCCTCGGCACTGCTGGGGAAAACCCCTCTGCCAGGGAGGGGGCGCAGCTGCCAGGAGAAGCAGCCCCTGTCCCCCGGCTCGCCCACGCTGGCACACAAAGGGTGACGGGGACTGATCCCAGGGGGATCCATCCCAGCTTCCCCAGGGCCCGGCCGAGAGGGGTCGGGACAGCAGGAGATCAAAGGGAGGCATCGAGTCCTGGGGAGGTGTCACAGCCAGACACACACCAGCCACGCCAGGCCCTGGCCCTCTGTGCTCCCTCGGGATGGGCACAGGGAGCTCAGGGATGGCACAGGGATGGCACAGGGATGAGCACAGGAAGTACAGGGATGGCACAGGGATGGGCACAGGGATGGGCACAGGGAGCTCAGGGATGGGCACATGGATGGGCTCAGGGATGGGCACAGGGAGCTCAGGGATGGGCACAGGGATGGGCACAGGGATGGCACAGGGATGGCACAGGGAGCACAGGGATGGGCACATGGACTCGGCACAGGGATGGGCACAGGGAGCCCCAGTGGGGCTGGAGTTGCTCATCCAGCTCCTCAGAGCAGCCAGGAATGCTCCGGGTGCTGCTCCAGGGAAAGGTTCCCTGGCAGGGCCCAGGGTCCGGCACTGGGGGAACAGGAACCCCCAAATCCATGCCCGTGACATTGTCACAGATGTGCCAGAGCTGCGCCAAGTCACTGCTTCCCCCCCAGTGACCCACGGGAGGAGCCGAGTTGGCCCAAGGAGAAGGAAGGATGGAAACGCTCCAGGGAAGAGAGGGGGAGAGGAGAGCCCTTGATCCCACCTGGGTGGAAGCAGCAGCTCCTGCAGCCTTGGGAGCATCTCACATCCCATCACCTCCAGCCAGCACTGAACAGCCCCACAGCCTCTCCTGAACAGCCTAAATCCCCTCAGGAAACGCCAACAACCTCATCCAGCCACTCCAAATCCCCAAAAGGGAAGGGGAAAACACATCCAGGGAGCCAACTCCACACTGCCAGGGGTGCTGGGGACACCGGCACAGCCACACACTGGGATGGAGGGGAATCCAGCAGAGCAGAGACCTCCCCGGAGCCAGGAGAGGAATATTGGGCTGAGTAAAGCACCCCTGGATCCAGCGGCCGTGCAGGTTGGCCAGAGGTGTTGGAGGAATGTCTCACACCCCTCAGGGAGTCTGAAGTTGTGTCTCTGTTCCTGAGGGGCAGAGCTGGGAGAAGGAGAGCCTCCCGTGCAGAAATGGGGAGCCAGCGTGGGGCACCCCAAACCAGAGCCCCGGGAGGGGGAATGAGCTCTGGGTGACTCAGTGCAGCAGCCAGGCCCTGGGGCTCCTTCCCCTCTCAAACTGAGGAGGAGGAGGAGGGGGAGCCTTCCTCCCCACCGCGCTCTCCCATTGCTCCCGAGTGGGAGGGAAAAGCGTCCTCGGGCTCCCTCCCGGAGAGCATCCCCCAAAAAGCAGCGCCCCAGCCCCAGAACTCCAGCGCCGGCTCGGGGAGGGGAGCAGGCGGGGCGGGGAGGCTCTCACGGATCCCCTGGACNCTCTCAAACTGAGGAGGAGGAGGAGGGGGAGCCTTCCTCCCCACCGCGCTCTCCCATTGCTCCCGAGTGGGAGGGAAAAGCGTCCTCGGGCTCCCTCCCGGAGAGCATCCCCCAAAAAGCAGCCCCAGAACTCCAGCGCCGGCTTGGGGAGGGGAGCAGGCGGGGCGGGGAGGCTCTCACGGATCCCCTGGTCAGAGCTGGCGGCGGGAGCAGCAGTTTTGGAAGAGTCACGAGGACCCCCAGCCCCTTCCCCTCCGGCCACACGGGAGGGAAAAAGCGGCGCTGCCCACGCGGCCCGGGCCGCATCTGCCGCCCCCCGCCCCAC
>VXBU01012059.1:50207-60443 GCA_013400315.1 Bombycilla garrulus
TTATTCCTATCCTCGTATCTTTGCCTGAGAGCCATTTAGTTTCAAAACTTTAATAATTTGGAGGGGGTTTACATTTTCCATTCCAAAGGAGGCTCCCTTCCTTAGGAGACACCTGTCTCTCAAACCAAGACATCACATCCCTAAAGGAAAATTTTTTGTCAGGCTGGGATGGATGAGGAGGGCTCAGCTCAGAGCACAAACTCTTTCAGTTTGGGGCTCTCCTTGCCCTCCTTTTCCCTCACCTTCCGCTCCTCCCCCTCACCTGCGGTGCCGAAGCCGCCGAGCGCCGAGCCCAGCGTGGCTCCCAGGGAGCTGCTGCTGCCGAAGCCCAGGGAGGTGTTGGCGGGCTGGGCAGAGCCCTGTGAGAACAGCGAGCTGCTCTGCGAGTTGCTGCTCAGAGAGTTGTTGCCATAGAAGGAGCTGGAGGCCAGGTTGTTGGTGGGCTGCTGCTGGGGCTGCGGCTGGGGCTGCTGCGTGCCCAGGGGCCGGAAGGGGCCGTTGGTGGTTCCTGCCAGCCCTCCTGCTGCTCCGTTGGCCGACGCCGCGGCCGCCGCCACTGCTGCAAGACATGAGAATGGGAAAACATTAGAAAAGGCACTGAAAACCACAGAGAAAATCCATTTTCATAATGATGCCTTCAGTTTTAGCTTTTTTATTTTTTCGGACTCTGTGCTGATTTAATGTGCAGTTCTGGGTTTCATATGAAGGGTTGCTGAGCTCTCTGCACAGGGTAGGGACACAAAACAATTCCTTTCTAGCTGGGACCAAGGACAAATTTTAGACCCAAGAGGGGAAACAACGGCGAAGAAGAGAGAAAGAACAAAGAGGATGGAGCTTCAGAACCTGAGGCTGGAATTGCACAATTAACTCCAAGATGCAAATGGAGCAGAGTTTATAAAAGTGTGAGGCCTCGTGCCCGGGATCCATTGTGGGCCCATTGCTGGATTGCTTGGGTGCAGCCCCAAGGGGTTCCTGCACGGCCCAGGCTGGATCCTTTCAATAAATCCCTTTTTATTCTTTTACTCTGCTTGGTCTCTGGTTCCAGGTCGGCCTTTCCAGGCAGCAATCACACTTTTGGAAGTTAAAACTTAGCAGGTCGCTTTGAATTGCTACAGGTGTTTTGTTTTAGGACCAAACTCCGAATAAATCTGTTTTTCCTATTCTGAGCTGCAAACAGATCCCATATTCCAGCCATGCCCAGCTGTTGTTGCTGCTTTTGTGCTGTTGGAGCCGCACAGAACAAAACCAGGAATGGTTCTTTCTCCAAAGATTCAAGAGTCCCATCAGTGCAGCCCCACACTCACAAGGGCCAATTAAGAAACCTGAGTTTTTAAATAATTGAAATGATCCTTCAGCAGATGAAACACGAACCTGCAGTGCCAAGAACAGCAAACCCGAGGACTTTTGGTTTTCAGCCAGTTCCAAAGTTAAAGAAAAAGCAAAATAGACAAGAGCTATGAGAAAACAATTAAAAGGCTCATCTCATAATCTGAGCCCAGTACTGGCAGGAGCTGTTCACACCAACAGATCTTGGCTGAAAAATCCTTTTAAAAGCCTTGAACTCCCAAGGAACCCAAAAAAATGCCAAAGTAACTCATGGCAAAGGCCACTTCAGGCACAGTAATATCATAAGGCACAAATCATGGAATGGTTTGGGTTGGAAAGGACCTCAAAACTCATCCTGTCCCACCCCCGGGACACCTCCCCCTGTCCCAGCTGCTCCCAGCCCCAATGTCCAGCCTGGCCTTGGGCCCTGCCAGGGATCCAGGGGCAGCCACAGCTGCTCTGGCAATTCCAGCCCAGCCCCTGCCCACCCTGCCAGGGAACAATTCCTGCCCAAGATCCCATCCAGCCCTGCCCTCTGGCACTGGGAAGCCATTCCCTGGCTCCTGGCCCTGCAGGCCTTGTCCCCAGTCCCTCTGCAGCTCTCCTGGAGCCCCTTCAGGCCCTGCCAGGGGCTCTGAGCTCTGCCTGGAGCCGCTGGGAATTCTGAAGTCTCTAGCAGGTGGGAGTGCTGGTGCCAGGGGACAAATTGAAACATCTGCCGTGAAACTCTACAAAATAATTCAAGTTCCTACTCCTCTCCCTCTCTGTGGCTGCTCCGGAGGCTCAGCCCAAGTTGAGCACAGAGGATGTTTCTCAGCAACAATCCCTGCATGGATCTCAGTGAGGGCAAGTTTGTCATCACTGCCAGCGGAGCACAGAGGGGTGGGGACACTGGGGACACAGCAGGCACCTGGAGGGACCAGGACTCACCTGCCTGACCAGGAGGGGACAGGACTCACCTGCCTGGGCTGCAGAGGAGCTGATGATGACAGGGGCAGGGGCCACCAGGCGCACGGGAGCCCCCAGGCCGTTCCTGGCGCCTGCGTTGACCACAAGGGCTCCGGTTTGGTCGTAGTAAGCAGCAGGAGCCAGCACTGGGTAACCTGCAGAGGCAAACACAGGTGACAGGGCAGGTGACAAACACATCAGTCATGTCCAGGTGCATGAAGTGCAAGAGGGTTTTTAAAGGAAAAGCTGAATGGAAAATAAAGGAACAAGAACAGGCCTGCTTTCCCCAAAAAAGTCCATGATTTTACAGTAAGAATCTCAGACAGAAAAGACTTTTTGCCCCACTGAATCTTTTATATTACATGGTCACCAGTGTAAATTCAGCTAAAAAAGGGTTTCAAATAAAAAAGCACCATTTCTGTTCCATGCTAAGTAAAATGTGTGCTGGGATTGCTCAGAGCATGGGCTGCCAGGGTGCACCCACAGGGAACTTTCACTTCTGTATTTTGGAAGGCTGGTACCATAAAATATTCTTTAATGCACGTAAATAAACTTCCATAAATGCTTGTGATACAAACAGCAGCAGACTGCCAAAATACAGTGATTTAGGCACCTCATTACGGAATTCTACATTAAATGAAAACATGAAAATTAAATGCAGTGACTCTCTAAGGTGGGGAGGGTCACTAAGAGAATATTCCCTGTGAATATTTGCTTTGCAAATACAGGTACAAACATATATCTGTAATTGTATATATGTGTGTATTTGCTTTGCAAATACAACCCAAATAACAGAGATTAAAGGAAATCTGCAGACTGCTAGAAATCTGCACAGTTCACTTTGTAACTTAATACTGCAACATTGTTCTTAAACAATACAAAACCCCATTACCAACCACGTGACACTGCCAGCAAGGAGACTTGAAATCCAAATAATCCCTTTTCTTCCTTACATTTGACCAGCAGGACATATCTGCGCATTATTCTAATGAGCTCAGGTTTTTCCTTTGATATCACAATAATATTCTGAATAACTGAATTTCAGCAGCATTTTACCCCAAAGCCTCAGGGATCAGAGTCAGAATTCCCACAGCAGCTCCTCCAATGAAGAGCTAGAAATGAGATATAACCCTGCTCTGTTTTATCTCTTTTCCTTCCCTGTTTTTAAGCCTCTTGGAAGAGCAATCATGGAAGGAAACCCCTGTTAATTCAAGCACCTGGCAGGGATGGAGAGCTGAGACGAATGAATGGAACTAAGAGACCTCTGAAGTTTAAAACACAGATCTCATAAGCTTGAACGAACCACAGAAAAACCTGGAGATGATTTTCCACAGGAGCCATCAATTCCTGGAGCACAATGCAGCCCCAGGGAGATAACACTGCTGTCACCTGTGCCACGAGGTCACCTGTGACCCCTCAGGGTGGGGACACACCCAACCCTGGGATGAACCCCTGGGGTTTTGAGCCCCCAGACCAACACAAGCAGGCACTGCTGATGCCAGGCAGAGGCAGCCTGGCAGAGCCCATTTCCTGGGAGTGCTGGTACCTGGCATTCCTGCTGCCAGCCCCTGGCCGAAGGCGAGCGCGGAGTTGACGGCGGCAGCGGCCACCAGAGGATCCGTCTGCTGGCCCTGCTGGTTCTGGTTGGGAGTCAGGGGACGCTGGCTGGCTCCTCCACGGAGCACCTGGAGAGGACAGAACAGCCACTGGGTTATTCTGGGATCCAGGAGAGAGCCACTGTCACCAGGCAGGAGCAAGAGCAGCACCGGGAGGGAAACCTGCCCTGCTCCTAATTCACTTTTCTTCCCATTTAAGAAGGACACGGAGGGGCTGGAGTGGGTCCAGGGAAGGGAACAGAGCTGGGGAAGGGTCTGGAGCTCCAGGAGGGGCTGAGGGAGCTGGGAAGGGGCTCAGCCTGGAGAAAAGGGGGATCAGGGGGGACCTTGTGGCTCTGCACAACTCCCTGCCAGGAGGGGACAGCCGGGGGGGTCGGGCTGTGCTCCAGGGAACAGGGACAGGAGGAGAGGGAACGGCCTCAGGCTGGGCCAGGGGAGGCTCAGGGTGGGCAGCAGCAGGAATTTCCCCATGGAAAAGGAGGTCAGGCCTTGTCAGGAGCTGCACGGGGGAGGGGTTTGGAGTGCCTGTCCCTGGAGTGTTCAAAACACATGGATGTGGTGCCTGGAAGAGGGGCCAGTGCTGGGTTAATGCTTGGACCCATGATCTTTACAGAGCTTCTCCAACCTTTCTAATTCCCTGATCCCACCCCCAATGCTCATCCTCTGTCAGAAGTGTGTTAAAGCCACCTGCCCACCCCAGCTAACATTTGGCTCCTGTCACCACAGCCCCACTAAAAGCCCTCTAGAGCAGAAAGCTTCCAAAGCCCAATTCAGGAGCTGGGGGGGTGACAGTGACCTGGGTGTCTCCAGCCCTGGTAGAGAGCAGAGACCAGGTGACACAAGAGTTAAAGCACAGGAAATCATGGCCACAGAGCCCACAGTGGGCTTTGTACGGATGAGCTGCTGTGCTGGGAGTCCCTCAGAAGGGACGATGGCAGAGTGGCCTTTCCTGCAATGACCTGGGACAGCTCTGGTTTGTCAGAGCCTCACCCAGAGCTGGTGCAGCAATCTGCAAGCTCAGCTTATTAAACGAGCCATCCCCAACTCCTTAGCACATCCTGCCACAAAGGTGACATTGTGGGTGTCCACCTGCTGGAGTTATTAACAGGAAAAACTGACTTTGTGAACAGGGAAGGATCCTGAGGATCAGGAATGTGCCCCCCAAGCCTGCACAGGAACCCCCTCCAGTCCAGGGCATCTCTGGGAGCCAGGAACTGCAGGGGGTGCAGGCTGCAGCACTGGAATGCTGGTGAGTTTTATTAACACACTATTAAGATGTCACAAGGGTCACAAATCAAGTGTCCACACTCAGTGCTCCAGGCTCCCAAAGGCTCTGCCTCAGCACTTTCAATGCAAACAATCCCTGCTGCATCCCCTCACAGAGCAACGTTTGCATTCCAAACCCCGCTCCCGACCCCACTCACACCTGCTCCACGGCCATAAAAGTAATGAAACATCCCATAAAGGCCACTGGCACAGAGATATTTTATTTTAATAGCCTGAGCCATTGCAGAAGCTCTCCCAGCTAAAGCCTACTGCATCTGTAAAGGCCTTAGAACACCCCCTGTCACTGGGGTTTGGTTTTCAAAGGGTTTTCAGCATCTGAGCTGAAAAATCCAGCTGCCATTTGCTCTTTATTCTGCCACCTCCATCACCCAAGGACCAGACAGGGGAGCTACTGAGGGCCCAAAGCCCAGCTCTGGTTCCTGACAATTCCCCCTCACATCAGCAGCACTACAGGTTTGCTGCTGCACAACTCAGGCCATTCCCAACCTGATCCACTGGTGTTTCCTAAAGCACTGACACTCAGTAACTCACCACCACCCACAGACATGTGCCTCTCTCCATGTGCATGGAGGATAAAGCAAACTACAAATGTACAGATGGCTCTTGCCCCTTTGTTTTTAGGGGAGGCCAAAGGGTTTTCTCCTCATTTAAAACTACTCAGAGCTGAGGTCAGGACCAGTCCCGGACAAAAATCAGGGTTTTCACTGGCTGGAGCTGTGTCAGGGGAGGCTTAGGCTGGGTTTTACACAGAATCAGCTGCGTTGGAAAAGACCTTTGAGACCAAGTCCAACCTATGACCCAGCAGCACCTTGTCCCCCACACCATGGCACCGAGTGACAAAGTGACACCTCCAGGCTTTCCTTCAGTACCTCCAGGCATGGTGACTCCATCCCAAGGGCAGCCCATTACACGGTCCCATCACCTCTTTTGGGAAGGAATTCTCCCTGATTCTTCCCCCAGAGGGAATGGGCATGGGAACGGGAACAGGAATGGAAATGGGAACGGGAACAGGAATGGAAATGGGCATGGGAACGGGAACGGGAATGGAAATGGGCATGGGAACGGGAACAGGAATGGAAATGGGAACGGGAATGGGCATGGGAACGGGAATGGAAATGGGAACGGGAATGGGAATGGAAATGGGCATGGGAACAGGAATGGAAATGGGCATGGGAACAGGAACAGGAATGGAAATGGGCATGGAAACAGGAACAGGAATGGAAATGGGCATGGGAACGGGCATGGGACCACGCATGAAATGGGAATGGGAACAGGAATGGGAAGGGGCATGGGAATAAGCACAGGAATGGGCATGGCAGTGGGACCAGGCATGGGAATGGAAATGGGAACAGGATTGGGCACAGACATGAGAACGGAAACGGGAATGGGCATAGGCATGGGAATGGGTATGGGAACGGGCACAGGAACAGGCATGAAAATGGGAAGGGGAATGGGCATGGGAACTGGAATGGGCACGGGAATGGGAATTGGTATGGGAATGGGCATGGGCACAGGAATGGGTATGGGAATGGGAATNGAAATGGGCATGGGAACGGGAACAGGAATGGAAATGGGAACGGGAATGGGCATGGGAACGGGAATGGAAATGGGAACGGGAATGGGAATGGAAATGGGCATGGGAACAGGAATGGAAATGGGAATGGGAACAGGAACAGGAATGGAAATGGGCATGGAAACAGGAACAGGAATGGAAATGGGCATGGGAACGGGCATGGGACCACGCATGAAATGGGAATGGGAACAGGAATGGGAAGGGGCATGGGAATAAGCACAGGAATGGGCATGGCAGTGGGACCAGGCATGGGAATGGAAATGGGAACAGGATTGGGCACAGACATGAGAACGGAAACGGGAATGGGCATAGGCATGGGAATGGGTATGGGAACGGGCACAGGAACAGGCATGAAAATGGGAAGGGGAATGGGCATGGGAACTGGAATGGGCACGGGAATGGGAATTGGTATGGGAATGGGCATGGGCACAGGAATGGGTATGGGAATGGGAATAGGTATGGGAATGGGGACAGGAATGGGTATGGGTATGAGCACAGGAATGGGAACAGGAACGGGCAGGGGAATGGCCACAGGAATGGGAACGGGCACAGGAATGGGAACAGAAATGGGAACAGGCAGGGGAACAGGCACGGCCCTGAGGCTGCCAGTGTTTGGCCAGCGCTCCCAGGGAGGCACAGGCAGGATTACTGAGGGCTCTGTGCAGGGCCAGGGGCTGCAATCCACCATCCCTGGGGGTCATTTCCAGCTCAGGACGCTCCCCATGCAAAGCCCGGGTGCTCCCTGTCCCTGTCCCCTTACCTGCTGCTGGCCCTGCTGGCTCTGCTGCGTGCTTTGCTGGTTCGCCGAGTTGGTGGCGGCGGCGGCAGCGGCCGCTTGCTGCTGGAACAGGCTGGCAGGATAAACTCCCCAGGGAGTGACTCCATAGTACTGGTGAGGGACCACAGCAGGGCCTGCAACACAGCAGGGGCATGGTGAGCTCCTGGGGGGGCATGGAGAGCTCCTTGGGGGGCAGAGAGAGCTCCTGGGGGGCATGGAGAGCTCCTCGGGGGGCACGGAGAGCACACAGCACCCCAAAAACACCCACTCATCACGGCTGTGTTAATGGCATCTGTGGGAAACCCTCTGCAAACACAGAGGGATTAGGCATTTGTGCCACACATTTTAGAAAGTTTCAAGTCAGACCTGGAATTTCATCACTCTGGCAGCAGCAATTCCATGTTTTTATTGGTGTGCCCTGGTTTTACAGGGAAGGAACAAAAACCATCATCCCAAACAGAGGAACCTTGTTTCAAGCACAGAGATCAGCTTCTCACCCCAGGTGACATTCACAGCTCGCTGCCATCCACCTTCAGCTCCTCAATAAATTACCAAAGCCTCTTCACAGCTGGACTGCATCAACTCTGAAGTGTTAAAATGTGCTTTTCCCAGCCTTGCTCTGCATTTGCAAATTTCCCCTAAAAGAGGCTGCACAAAACTGTCCCCTCCCACATTCCCTCTTCAAACTTAAGAGGCATAATAATAATAATAATCATCATCATCATCTTGGTGAGCAGCAGAAAAAGCCTCACTTTCCAAGATTCCCTGCGTTCATCAGGTCTCAGGACACCACAGAAATTTGAGATAGCAGAATGGAAGCCCCTCTCCTTAAATAATGCCAGGTGGAATAACACTGAGGAAGCTCTCAGTGCTGGAGGGAGGAGGCCTTCCCACCAAATAACACAGATGGGAATCCAACCATATTTTTAATATGACTGTTTGATATCTTTAGGAAAGGTCAGCAGAAAAGCAGAAGTGCTTCCTTTGATTCCCAAATCCATCCCCCGTTCCAAGGGCTCCCTCCCCACAGCAGGAGTAACTCGGGCAGAGCCAGAGTCAGGTGTGACACTGGAATAAATAAATCTTTAGAGAATCTTGGTCATGTCTGGAGTAAAAACAGACTTTTTTATATTTTTTTTTTAAAGAGAGACACTCAGCACTTGGGCTCTGCCCAAGTTAGTGATTCCATGGAAAATTAAGGATGATATAAAAAGAGAGGTGCAAACACAGTGCTGAGTTTCCAGTGGGAGCCTGACAAAGGGGGAAAATCCTGGAAGTGCCTTTTCCTTTTGGTTTTTTTTCCCTTCTCCTTGATTTTTTTTACAGTAACAGGCTCAGCTGCACTCCTGCAGAATGCCAAGGACCTGGATGAGCTTCTGCTCCCACATCCACACTTTGGATATTCATTCCATATTTCATGCCAAATATTAAATTCATATTTCAAACAGGTAAGAGTTACTCTCCTTATATTATTCTGGTTTTAACTACCCTGCTTTTCCCAAATTTAGGATTTAGGCGCCCAGCTCTGTGCACAGCAGGGAGGTGCTGGCTAACTCCAGGCAGTTGCTGAACACCTGGGTTTGTATCTCACCCCAAAGCCCAACCTTGCTGGATTTCCAGAATCAGAGAGGCTAATCTGCTTCTTCTACTCAGATCTGGAGCAGCAACCACTCATTTCTTACCTTCCAACCTGGAAATTCATGAGCAGTGCTAGCTAAAACAGAAAAAAACCTGCAGCAAATGAATCAGAGGCACGAAGGTGGTGCCTGTGGTGCCTCAGCAGGCACAGACAGGTAAGCAGTGAGCGATTTTAACCTGTTTATTATCACTGAATGCACATCAGACCCCAACTCCCGGGGTTCTCCTGCACCCAACTGGGAAAGAGCTGCAACTGCTCCCTTTTAATTCAAGTCATTAACCTGCATTTGCCTTCAGGCTGCTGGAAGTTGCTGCAATCCCCTTTATCTGGGCAAAATTTGGGCATCTCTCTGGGAGAGTTTAGTCTCAGCTCTAATTATGAACCAAGCACAGCCTAGATGGGTTTTTCTCCTGGTCAGAGGTTGCAGCCAAGACCTTGGGTGTTTAAAAGCAGGGGAGACACAGAAGCTTTGAAGTTTGCAGGCAGCTGGGCTGCGAGTCTGGCTCAGCTGCTCCAGGCACAGGAGAGAGAGGCTCATTATTGAACAGAGTTCTCAGTGAGGGCAAGTGTGGCATCACTGCCAGACTCCAGCAGCACCCAGAGCTGCTCCCTGCTCCACGAGACGCTGCCCCTGCTGCTGTGCTCATCAGAGCTGGGCATTGCTGGGAGAACAAAAACCATTCCAGCACCTCTGAAAGCCAATATTCCCTGTGCTGTGCCTCACACGTCAGCTCCTGGATACCCCCAGCTGCTCCTGCCAGGGAACAGCAGCAAATCCAGCTGGGAGGGTGCTCAGAGCAGCAGCAAATCCAGCTGGGAGGGTGCTCAGAGCAGCACCAAATCCAGCTGGGAAGATGCTCAGAACAGGGTTTGGGTTTCATCTCAGCCTGCCCACTCCAGGGTCTCCTGCAGGAACAGCCAGGGCTGAGGAGCAGCTCCAGCTGCCTCAGGGAGCTCAGAGGGGCTGCAACAGCAACTCAGCAACTGCCAGTGACCCGAGGGGTGATCCCTTGGGAATTCCCAGCCTGGCATCCACAGGCACCCACGGGTGTGTGGGGGGTTGGGGTGT
>VXBU01012062.1:1776-18875 GCA_013400315.1 Bombycilla garrulus
TCACAATGGCCCATTAAACACAAATGGCTCCCGGAGGGAGTTATCTATGACTCATGGGGCAAGGTGTTAATGGCCCATTAACAGGAGATAGTCCAGGGGAGGAGGTAAGGAAAACACTGCCCCTCCTAATTTTAACAGTTCATGAAGATGGAGATAGAATACAGACCTTCTGGAATATTCTTACATTGTAACCTAAGACAGCCATAAAATTTTCCTCAAGGCAGCCCTGATGATCAACCTGAGTCACATACAGCACAAGAAAACCCTAGCCCACATGGCAGAATGTTAATTTTGTTTAAAAAAAACCACAAAAGGACAACTCAGTACAAAGCACCAAGGTGACTGGCATGCACATGACCACCTTTAAACATACACAGACACACAGACACATAGACACACACACACCTGCCCATCTTGTGGAGAAGCTGTCTGAAGCTTTGGACTTGAAAACCGTGTGGATGCTTTTTGCAAATCAGATATGCTGCGGGAAGTGGTGCCTTCGGTGACTAAAACGGTTGTCCCGGGGGTTTCCCGCCCTGCCCAGGTGGCCAGCCTGGGTGGCAGACAAAGCCCCCGGGTGCCGTTTTAGAATCGTCCGGATAGCGTGGAGGGTCCGGTCTCCGTCCTAAGGATCAGCTCCGATCTTGCAGGGTCCGGCAAGCGCCCTGGCCGTGGACTAATCCTGGCAATCAGCCTGAGATTATCAGGCGGTCCAGCTCTTCGGTGATTAATCAGCTTTTGCCAGGTAGCNCACCATTGCTTTTCATCCTCTTGCAGCACTGACACTCACAAAAGCAAAGGCAGCAATTTTGTTAAATGTGTTTCTGCACTACTTCCATCACTGGCTGACTCATTGTTTTGAAGGTCACTGTTTTCAACAGATGACTAGATGAGATTTATATATCAAAGCTTCCTCTAGATGGTTCATGAGGGTTCTCATGAACTATCAAAGAGCAAAATCATCCCTATGACACAGAGTGTATAAATGACCCTCCTTATTTGTCTTCTTTGAGATAAGGCCATGCCTAAACCAATCTTTCAGCAACTTTTTCAGGTCATTACCATGTACTTCTGGAAGGCACAGTAAGTACTTTTTCCTCAAGCGGTTCAGTACAAAATGTGACACATTGTTTTTCAGTGAGTGTTCCTGATAGCTTTTCCTATCAGGGCTCTCTAAGATGAAAAGTGAAGTGAAGCATTAGGCCTGGTAAGTCAGTAACGTGCACATAATGCATTTGTCCTACATAAGATCGCAAACTAACTGAACTGGGTTTTTTCTCCTCCTTCCTGCAAACTCTACTGTTTGCAGCCTGAGGTTAGACAAACTGCCTTGAATGCTGTGTGCCACACCTAGCCTCTCGTGAAATTCACAGGAGCATCATGCACAAAAACTGAACCGGTGATTTTAAGGAATTAAAACTTTCTGGCATTTTTCTCTTGTCCTTACTGTTTATCATTTTGTCTGCATTTGATGCAGTAATTCTTCCAAGGTTCATTTTCACCTCAGTTACAGTGCTCTCTGGACCAGCAACCAGTGTCACTACTTGAACTACACCGCTGTTTAAGGGCATACATGGCACACCTGGCTTTTATGCAGAAGGGTGACAGTCCCTTCTCATTACAGCGCCTGTCTGCAGGAGACCTGAATGGGCTCCTCAAACAATAACTATATTCTTTGGGACAAGAGAAGCAGTGGTGCTTTCTAACCTATAAAACCAGTGAAAGCTTTAAGAAGGGCACACGAGTAAGGTGAATTAAGCTAATATGGACAGATAATAAGCAAATTGCAATTAGGAGACTCTTTTGGCTGCAACTATGTTAGTCCCCCAAAGGCAGCATCTAGGGTCTGCCTGGACAGTGAGGTTGCAGCAGGATTTATTGCAATTGCTTCTTATGTGCATTTCCTGATGGACCTAATGTTCCTGAGTTCTGATTGCCCCAGATTTTGAAATCTAAAGTCATATTTATTTTAGACAAGCTGAGCCTTACTGAAGTCTGCTGTTCAGCAGCTCTGTCCCCACAAGCAGCACAAGAACTGCTCTGGGGTTTCTAGGTGACTGTAAGACAATTATGTAGGCTATAAAGGAAAGAAACACAAATTAAACGACTGACATGTCAAATAAGGACAGGAAGCCCCTCATCTCTGTCTATGAGATTGGAGTGAAAACATATACATGTACATCTATTTATACCCATCTATATTAACTGGCAGAATATACTGAGCAGAGATGTTTTTTCTTTAGTACTGTGGGAGGAAGCCAATACTAAGCAAGAAATAAAAAAATCCTCAGAGTGACCTTCTGGGCTGATGTACACTGCAGACTTCCCAAAGCTGATGGAGACAGCATGATTAATTTTCATAAATTATTGAACCAAAACCAACTTTCAGTATCTAGAAATACATATCACATTGGTAATTGCTGCATTATTCACCATGCATGGACCGATTGAAAATTGATTTGCCAATTAGTGAGTCAAATGTTTACTCATGGCAGCAAGGCAACAAGGACATCCACACCCATACACAGAGTCACAGGATTTTTGCAAAGTTTCACATCCTAATAGAGATACCAAATGTTTCTTATTTACTGCTGGCTTGCTTTGCAATATTCATTTGCACTTTAAATTATGACATTGCCGTTCAGTATCTATTCTAAACACTCCAGTTCTGTGAATGCTCTTTGAGGAGCCAAGTCCCATGTCCTAGCTCCTGTTCATACTGCTTTCTTGCTTATTTTAGGCCACATGTGAAAAATATGAAAATAGGTTTTCCTTTCTCCTGGTGAAAGGCAATATACACCTTGGTAAATAATTCTTCTTGAGTTTATCTGTACAAATGATATCACAGACAGGCTGCGGAGCAGAATTTACTCAGCCACAAATGCAAAAAGAAGTGTCATATGGGGCAAGTCAGAAGGGAAGTATGTAGAAAAGAGGCCAGCAGAAAAAGAATTATATTTTGGGGAATTTCTTTAGAGTATATGCATAGCTTAAAGTTACTAATATTTGGTCAAATGTTTCTTAAGATTTGTTTGCATAACTTTCATTAGCACTTCTCTTCTCCAACACATCTTGCAGACAAATTCACTTCCAATAGCACAATATCTATCACAATGTCACAGCACCTAGTAATGTTTTCACTGAGAAATGGGGAAAATATTTCACCCAGAAACCTGAGTTTTTCATATTCAAGGAACAATAAAGCACAGGGTAAACCTTAAAATGCAACTTTTTTTTCTTTATTTTTCCAAAGGAAAGTCAAAATGGTTGCAGAATAAATAGTTTTGTCAGAAGTCCAAATTCTGTAGAACAGCAGTTTCAGCAGATATTTTCCAACAAGCTGACTGGTAACCTCCTTGAAACCTCATATAACATAATATCAAGCTCAGAGTTTTGCTTCAAATCTAACTGTAACTATCATACAACTGATGTTATTTAAATGGCTTTGTCATAGCAGAAGCCAAACAAATTAACTTCTTTTACTTTTAAATGCTTTCTTTTCAGAGATATTCTGTACCTGCGATGTCTTGACTCTTTTTCATGCTTTGCTCTCATATCTGGTTACTTGCAATATCAAAAACTACAGAATTCAGGTACTGCCTGTATTTATACCTTTGTACAGACCTGGGAGGGGACAAAGACAAAACAAATGCCACTTAAATGGTGGCTCACTTGAGCACAATAAAACCAGCATATAGACATTAGCACTATTCAGGCCCTCAAAAATTGCTATTTCTTTACATATAGACCCGGGAAGTATGTGATTAAGATATTGGCCACTGTCTTAAACTGGAGGTCATCTTAGATAACCTGCATTTTTCAAAGCAATAAAAGTAATAATGGAGAAATACTAACAAAAACTAAAAAAACCACCCAAATGCATATTGGGGGGGCGGAGAAAAAGAGCCTTCATACCATCTGCATCTCATACTACTCAGGGAGAGTAAACATACTGTCTTTACACAGACATACCCTTCTGTCCTCTCCCCAGCTTTCATCTTTCTCCCACAGCACCCCTTGCAGCCCACAGCCTCCTTGCCTGGCCTCACAGAGTTCTCTCCCCTCCCAGCAGGAAGGGAGGGTTGCAGAGGTCTCTCTCTGTGGGCATGCCTGGGGGATCATCCCTCCCTACCTGCCAGCCCCCTGCAGCAGCAAGTCCTTCAGCTGTGCCACCAGCCCCAGGAGAAACTGATGTCTTCATAAAGAAGTCCTGCTCTCAGAGTAGTATCTACAAACAGAATCTTTCTAAAAACGATTTGATTGTGAAATAAACACTTCATAAATGTAGGGTAATGCAGATTGACCATGGGGAAAAGCCAGTTGATTGGTCCATTGCAGCTGCAGGATCATTGTCCACTTATGAACACTTCAATTGCCCTTACACATCAGCATCCATTTCAGAGTTATTAAATTTAAGATATTTTTCAGCAGAAGTGTAAATTTTATTTGCTAAGGAAGCCATTTCTGACACTGGAAAACAAGTAAGAAATCAGGCTGAATTGCTGCAGCCACAGCAGGAAGGGATCAGTCCCTTGGAGCATGATCCTGAAACAACATCCTGAATTACAGGCAGAAATTACATTTTACTTCTGTGACTCACTTAGGCAATTTTTCTTTCTTCCAAGTATTTAGTTGAACTGGAATCTTCCTCTGAGGGGGCCCCCACAGAGTCTGGAGAACTGAAATCTTGAAATCTAGAACTGGAAAAATTGCTTGGTGACTCTCAGGGCTTCCTGAGAAGCCTTTGAGTAAGCCTCATTTATAATTTTCAAGGCAAACTGGTGGCAGGAAGGGGATCCCTGTAGAGGCAACAAACAGCTGCGAGCAACAGTTTAAAATCTGAAGTGGGATTGTGCTGGGAGAAAAAGTGATTATTCTTACACCGAGGAGGAATCAAGATGTGACTGTGCAGCAACAGTACCTCTCCATCAACTTCAGTTAGAGCTTCTCAGTAGCATATGACTTCAGAAACTTCAGTTTGGCTTTTAGACTGAGTTTGTATCAGTAGCTGGTGACTTTCCTTTAGCCTGTAGGACAACACTCTGAGTAGGTGTATTTGTATGGAAGGTTGTAGCATAAAATCTCACAAGCAGCATTCTACTGCTGCAGGAGCAGCAATCACAAGTGCCAGCTGCAGACTTTTCCCCATCCCCAAACCAGGAACACCATTAGCTATTACTGACAGCCCTTAAAACTCCCAGGGCTACAGTTACCAGCTAGATTACTGCATCTCAAGTCTTCTGACCTTTACAAGGAAGTGTCTGTATTGGTCTAATATCTTTAATTAGGCTTATGACTTGTTACTTGTCGATGTAGCTACTTTTGTACTTGTTGTACTTTTGCACTGTAGAGACGATCATCCTTTTCACTGTTTATTCTCTGTCCTAGCAAGAATTAAACTACACTGCTAAAGAGGTGTAACTTCTCCTGCTAGTATGGTTTCAGCTGACTGAACAAGAGCAGAAGAAATAAAGATTTAAGTGTAGACCACCACCACTGGTGCTAATTAACCCCAGGGGCCCTTTATGTTCAGAATGCTCAATATGAGCACCCCCCACTCGCACTTGAGTTTAGTTGTATTTTTTTCCTAAGCTGGTTCTATGATTGTATCTGCAGCCTTGAGCAAATGTAGCCTTTTGCTAGTACAGACCATGAAAAATCAGAGCAATTCCCATTCCAAGCCTTGCAATTACAGCTAAACTACTAATATCTTCACATGACAAAGAATCAAACATACTCCTCGACAATTTGCTCAAATGGCAAATTCCTTTGCTGAAAAGGCGTTATAATTTTAATTTGAATATCTGGCAGCATGTTCCAACCACTAGATCTCCACTATATCTCTGCCTGCTAGATTTAGCAATATGTAGCAGCTGATGTGTTAATTTTCTTCATTTATGGTCCAAGATCAAGTCACTTGGGGTTAAAAAAGGCAGGTACTTCCATTTATGAGAAGCACCTTTTTGGCTGCTTTCCCTTCTCTCTGGGTCTTATTTTACTTTTGTCTGGTCAAGTCACTCATCCATAACTCAGTTTCCATTAAACATTCAGCACATGGTTCATTCACATCAGCAGGGTCAACCGTGTGCTGAACAATGGCCCAGTTATGCCTTCTAGGACCTGTCAGCAAGGAGATGCTTATGGAATTGCTTTTTTTGTACACATCACACAAAAGGACAAATGGTTGATCACAACAATAGACTCAAAAGAAAACAGAAATAGAAGGATATTGAAGCAGCATTTACCCAGCAGCCAGAGGAAAGGGGAATTAATACACTGTTAGAAAGACGGCTGGACCAGTTTGTTGTGAAGCAAAGTAGCCTGGCAAGCTATGCAAGCCCAGCAGCTATGCAACTCACCCTGGTTGCATAGCTGGCATTCCAGTCTTTAGGCATACCCTCATCCAACCTTGGAGACAAGAGAATCTCCTGGGTGCCCTACCCTTTAACTGACTGTCTTGGCATCAGTTCAGGGTGGCATCACTATTTGACTCCATGCAGAAACAGCCAAATACCAACTGAACTGTCTGAACAGACGCCTCCCACATCCATATGACTTGACTGTATACACAAACACGATCTTATCACCAATGTTGCCAGCTAACCCAGTCTTGACAGTGAGTTCAGTTAACAGCACCCAAAAGAGATGCAGGTCTCTTCCTCTTACAAACCCAGCAGTCACTGTGGTTTGCTAGAGCACAAAGATTCATCACGCCTCTGCTGAAGGAGAAGGCACCAGCCACTAGGAGTGTGGATATTCAGAGCCATCTCTCTCAGACACTATGCAAAGTGCCACTTGTTTAACAGAAAACATTTAAATTTAATTTTAAATTCTCTGTGAACAATACCCAAACTTCATGCTACCATCAGCTAACCTGGGAAATATGTAAAGTCTATGGAAAAACAGCTGAAGACATAGTCAAATCATATCTCATTGTCAAATCTCTACCTCTCAGCTGGACTTGCATATCATGCAGAACTCAAGAATTCAGTTGGTGAAAAATTTGAAACAGATTTGAAATACAAATCCCAAGCAAACACTAATAATAGAAATATGATAGCAGAAAAAACTCTTTTGTTGAAGTGGTGGCCAAATATTCTTGGGCTAAGCAAATGAGTTCTTGCTGCAGGTTAAACTGGCTTTCAAACTGCACTTCTCACTTTATCACAACCCAAACCTCCTGTATCTAGTCATCTGAAGGGAACATGTCTGCCTGCTTGAGTATTTTTTTCTTGTTGGCAGCAGCCCAGACCTTGTCTCCTCACTTTTCCCAGGCTGCAACACTGGAGCTTGTCTGTCATGTTTGTCCACTCCAATGGCCTTGAAACATTGCTAGGTAGGATCACTGCCCAAAAGGTTATTTCTAGCATGGTGGAACAGAGGCCACCTCTTCTGCACCCTCACTTAGCGACTGCAGTAAGCAGTGCCCTAGCAGGGGACAGCACAGTCTCTGATGCACTGGGGAAACTGGTGCCACAGTGCAAGCAGCAGTTCTGTGGTGTGCATGTCTGTCCAACAACTGAAATGGAAGCATATCACTCCACACAGACTGAAAAAAACACCTTTCAGTAAGGTAAGTGCTCCAGGTAAATCTTTAATATCTACTCTCTCGGTATTCTGCTTTATTAAGTCTCAGATTTCTGAAACTGAATGTAAAACTATCCCCTCAATGACTGCAGAGAAGTAAAAGGCTACAGCTACTCAATTTTAGGATGACTCGGTTTTTCATGTCTTCAGCTCTATGGTTTCATTACTGCAGAACCTGATTTGGCTGCCTTGGTTTCAAATGAGGACAAGACGTGCAGTAATTGAAGACGTACTGTGTCTGCTCCAAAGATTTATGTACAGAGACTTTAAATAAATTTTAAGAAAGCCATAAGAGACAATGCCATGATTCTTCAGACAGTAAAAACACACAGATAATACAATAGGCTGGTTGGTCTGGAAAATTATAATGCTGATGTGCTCTAATGAAATGAAACAGAGACTATACTTGCTCTGCTGGCTGAGTGGCCTAGCTCCTGCTCCAGCTTGGTTGATGGAGGCAGCTCCATCTTCAAGAGGCTGACTTGTCCAGTCATTTGCATGCCAACAGACACATGTTTTTCTGGTTCTGCTCTACCACACAGAATTCAGGAACCTTAGACCTAGAAAAGAAATAAACCACCAAAGCCTGCTCAGGGTTAAACAGAGTACTGCTTTGTTCTGCAAAGAGGGATGCGTCCACATCCCATTTGAGCAACAGCTTGGATCTAAGAGTATATTTTTAAGAATATTGTTGGCAATACAAAAGTCAGAGAAGTTACTCCAACTTCTTTCAATAACAGCTGTATGTTATTCCTATTAAAGTCACGGCATCAACTGTTTNCTTCTATGTCTATATATCTCCTGTACCACACAGAATTCTACACAAGATGAAGAAGTTAAGTTTGGCATAAGAACAAAGGATATTTTTGATAATTTTCCCTTCAAATACAAGTGGAGTAAAATACAGTTAATCTCCCAGTGATTTGAACACATAAATGTACCAGTTCAGGCCTAGGATAGCTGAGCACATGCCTATGTCCTACTAAAGTCAATTAAATAGAAATACACCCATGGCACACACTGATTGCACTAAGAATCCTTAGAACTGCTTCAGGGACAGAAAGGAGGTTTTGGACTCCAAAGCAGCTTAGAGTAAATGAGGAGTAAGTAATGAAATTTAATTGAGATGGGTGTCTTACAGCCATAAAGAAACTGGGACTTTTGCATTAAAAGGTAAGAAACAACTGTATGGAAAAAAAGGCAAGCATAACATTGCTTGGAGAAAGTAATTTGGGGCCTTCAATTCTGCTATATCAAACCGCTGACCTCTGTAGCAAGAGTATTTATGCTTTCTGCTTTCTGAAAGATCTTGCAATGGATCTACAGCTAATTATTCCATGCATCAGATAAAAATGGCGATACCACCTGTATTTTTATCCTATTTTCTATGGTCCCTAGCAATTTAGTGCTGAAATATCTGTGTGTAGTTTTTTCCAATTCCTGTCATGGTTATTGATAAATGGTCATTTGAACCTCTACAGTATAAGATGCAGTTATTCCTATTTTCCGGCTGTTATGCCACAACAACATTAACAGCATAACAGCTATAAGTATAGTAGCATAGCGGCTGGTATGGTAGTAATAATGCCATCTGCAGCATCTCTGTATACTCTCTCATCTTCTCATTGCCCGACATAAAGCTTAGACTTGCCATCTTTTCCATCTCAGAGCACAAATTCAGGCAGAGAAAAGAGGCTCAGAAATAAAAAGCTGTTGTTTTTTAATTTAAATCACAATGAAGTCTCTAATTGTAGCCCAGGGAAGAGTCTTTCAAGTAAGGCTATATGTGGTAGAAGCAAGTGCTTGAGATGCAAACGGGAAGTGAGTCAAGAGTTTCTCAAATTAGCTCAGATTAAAAATTTGTTACTACATATAACATAGAAAGCATCATTAAAAACCATTGACTTGTCATGAGCAAAAAAATCAGATGCTCCTTTTTCTGCCCTCTCTGATGGAACCAGCACAGTCCCCTGAGTCTTTCTGTAACCCCCTAGTCAAATTCCAGTAAATTTTTAAGCACCTATTCTTTCACAAGACAAGAAACTAATACAGGCTCCAGGAATTTCTTTGCTAAACTATGTTTGCTTTTAAAATGTACTAACTCAAGTCTCACCTCAGTCAGAGATAGCAGGATTAACCATGCTATATGTAAGCATTTCCACTTAAACAAGTGTCTGCTAAGACATAAATGAAGGCTCAGCAGCAATAAAACTTTATGTCCTTGCCTGCCTTAAAAAATACCATCTAACTCCTTCCCATCTGTGTTGGGTTGACCCAGGCTGGATGCCAGCTGTCCACCAAAGCCATCCTGTCACTCCCCTCCTCAGCTGGCCTGGGGAGAGAAAATATGATGAAAGACTTCTGGGTTGAGATAAGGACAAGGAGAGATCACTCATCTATTAATTACTGTCATGGACAAAATGCACTCAACTTGGGGAAAATAGTCTTTTTTTACCAATCAGGACTAAGGAAATGAGAAATTAAAATCAAATATTTAAAAACCCCACCTTCCCTCACCCCTCCCTCCTTCCTGGGCTGAACTTTATTTCTAATTTTCTTTTACTCCTCCCCTCCAACATCATAGAGGAAAGGGGTAAGGGGTTTGCAGTCAGTCCATCTCAGGTTGTCCCTGCTGCTCCTTCCCCCTCACAGGGAGGACTCCTCATACACTTCCCCTACTCCAGCATGAGGTTCCTCCCACAGAAGGCAGTCCTTCTGCGTGATGAACTTCTCCTATGTGGCTCCTTCCCATATGCTACAGTTCTTTACAAACTGCTCCAGCATGCCTACCTTCCTCAGGGAACCATCCTTCAGGCACAGCCTGCTCTAGCATGGGACCCCCCCATGGAGTCACAAATGCTGCCAGGACCCTGCTATGGGGTTGCAGCCACCTTTGGACATCCACTTGTTCCAGTGTGGGCTCCTCAATGGGTTGCAGGCAGATCTCTCTCTACCTTGCACTTCCATGGGCTGCAGGGGCACAGCTGCCTCACCACGGGCTGCAGGGGAACCTCAGCTCCAGCATGTGGAGCACCTCCTGCCCCTCCTTCTTCACTGACCTAATACCTACTGAGCTGTCTCTCACAGTCTCAATCCTCTCTTCTCTGCCTGTAGCTGCTGTTGCTCAGTATGGGTTTTCCCTTTATCAAGTATGTTATCCCAGAGGTGCTATCATCATCACTGTTGGGCTCAGCCTTGTCCAGCAGCAAGTCCATCTTGGAGCTGGCTGGCACAGGCTCTGCCAGGCATGTTGGGAAGTTCCTGGCATCTCACAGAATCCATCCCCATCCTCCTCCTGCTACCAAAAACTTGCCATAGACTTTCCTACTTGAGAAAATGTCTCATACAAACTTTTGTGGGTTTTGCCTTCTCTATTTTCTAAAAAAGATTGGTATTATAAAGATCAGCATCCCTTAGCCATAGAAAATGAAAAAGTTTTGTAGCTCTGAAGAAACAAGACCGGGATAGAGTGTGTAACTCTACTAAACAGCACTGGGGTATTTTCAGTACAGATTTACTGCATCTCAGTAACACATCACATTCTGATGTATCACTTCTATGAGTGGAAATTATCACCACCAAGAACAACCCAGGTTCTATAAAAACATTGAATTAAAATAGATATTATATCTGAAATAAAACTCAAGGTCACACTGTAAACATACATTAGTGTGCACATATACTCCACATTTGCTGCCCAAATACTGGTTTTCTTATGTTTATACATTCTGATTTCAATGCCACAGTCATAGAAATACTCAACAGGCCAAGTCTGTTTTAATTACAATTACAGATTAGATGTCTAATTTCTAGTCTTTCCTTTCACATGCTTTTATTCTCATGCCAAAGAAAATATATAGTGAAGCATTTATGTTTGTATATACTATTCTCTGGATTACATGTCTAGCCTAATAAATTCATTAACAAGACAAGTAGTACAAATGTTGGCTCTGCATCTCTTTTACTAAAGCTCATTATTTCCTTTTCTTCCTTACTTAATTTTTCTGTGTTGGAATGCATTCAACATTTTTGCTGTTTTCAGACACTAAAAAAATGGTAGGCTGGACATGTACACCAGTGCTGACAGCCAGAAGCAGTACTATTGTTCTCCTTATGCATCCTTCCTGAAGCGGATAACTAGGTCAACTGATAGTCCAGATTCTCCATGTGACCAGCACAGGGCAGGGTGGGTAGAAGAAGGCCAGCATAGTGCTTCTTCATCAGAACAAGTACAGAAGAAACCATTATCTGTAAATATATATGTACTTCAAATTTGTGAAATAACTTCCAAGGGGAATCTCTCAAAAGTGAAGAAAAGAATGAAGAGGAAAAAGAAATCTAAGCTTTACTAAGGAAAACAAAAAAACCCAAAACCAACAAACAAAGAAAACCACCAAAAAAACCCCCAACAAACCATGTGAGAGCAGGTAAGTGCCTATAATCTAAGTTTCAGCCAAAATGAAACTTATTTGTTTTGCCATAAACTAGTTTTGGCCACTTTCCTCACAGAAAGTTAGTGTACCATGACTTGGGTCCAGCAATGGCAGACCTACCTACCTGAGTAAAGAGCAGTTATGATGATGATGTTACCCACCTCTGTAGTCCAACCACTTAACTGTGATACAGGTATGGCAACACTGCTGAATGCAAAGCCAAAAAACAGAGAAAACTACTCAAAAGCTAAGACACATAGTTTGACTGTTCTTTTCTATGGAAACAATGAAAAATATTCCTCCTTCCTTAGAGATCTGCAGGAGTCCCTGGAAAATCCAAGAAACCCAGCTCAAATTCAGTGTTGATCCTGTTGTGAGCAAGAGACTGGACTAGAGGATCTTCTAGGCCCAGCAATCCAATGACTGATTTTTGTGAACTGCCTTTCTACAACCTTGAATAGCCTTTAAAGTTACTTTCAGAGCAGCAGAAGTATCTAGAATTCATCAGAAAATCAGCACTTCATAAAGTTGCAGCCGTGTCTGTACACCTCCCACTTCCCCTTCGAGCAAATGCTCTGCGGTGACGGCTGATGGTGCCTCACACCGTGCCACATCCGCAGCCACTTCTCTACCACCTCACAAGAACAAGACGCCTTATTTCAAACTACTAAAATGGCAGGCATCATTCAACCCAATTCAATTAAAATAGCACAAAGTTGCACGTTGATTAAAACTACAGACTTACATGAAGTTCAATGTGCTGGTGGATTATTCCTATAAATTTATGGCAGATCAAACAACTACAATTAAACCCATATAGGTATATGTGTACATATGTACATAAAGCCAGTTTAAATAAATACAAAATTTCAAAGCTATCATTAAGCATCAATTTATATGTACAGAAGACTGTAGCTTGGCCCTCTCAGATCCTAACATTCTCTTTTATTAATGTTTTTACTACATGAGGTACAATTTTATATGCAAGCACTAATATATGAATCTGTAAATACTACCAGCATTTAATTTTCTACGAAGTATTTATAAATTACATCAAGTCAGGACAGCCTTGGGTAGAGATGGCATGTCACTGAAGTAAGCAACGCAGACCTTAAAAATAATCCCCATTTAATTCAGAAACAGTACGTTTAAGAAATACTTGACCTGTGCAGCCGCAGACTCCATAAATAGTTTTGTGGATAATAAATCATCACAAAATAAGTAAATACTAAGTTAATACTAATAATACTAATAATTAGTATTATAACCCACACCACCACAGGTTTCAAAGTGCTTAGGAAGACAATAGATTATGGTTCCCACTTTACAATGGGAACAGCTGAAACAGAAAACTCAGATGGCTTGTCTGAGGTCCTACTGAAAATTGGCCTCACAAATGTAGAAAAAGGCCTGAGAATTCTGACTCTCAAACCAGCTTTGAGCCACAGATGACTTCACTGTGACTAAATTTATAAAGAGAAACTGAGTCCCAAAAGCAAATTGGTTCTTTCAGCTTAAATAAGGAAGAAAGATTTCTCATTGATATGAGATATGGTCACTACTGCAGCAATCTGTAGATCAGTAAGACCAGATACAGATATCCCAAAGTCACTCATGGAAAAAGGTCCCTTAATAAAAGACAGATGGCTAGAAAAAAGACAGTGACATGGAGAAAGCTAAACTGCGGGATCTACTGGAACCACCAAAACTGAACTTGCGGCACAGCAACACTCCAGGGAAACCCCTGAAATGCCAAGTGGAATTTCTGAGTTGCAGGAGTTTCTGCAGGGACCCCTGCAGTTGCAAGCAATTCCCTCATGCTGGAGTGTGAGAAGCCCAGCTTCGAGAAGGCTGCTGAGTCACTTCAGGAGGTCTAGCAGGGCCATGGCAAACAGGGGCTGTTGGAGAACTCTTGCTCTACAGCTGAACTAGGGCCCATTCAGGCACCTCTCAGCCTGGGATCAGGGCACTGCACAGCCACAGGACTTGCACAGAAAGACGTCTTCAATTCTGCAACATGGTTATTTTAATGACTAGTGCTCAACTTTGTGTGTTCTGCACTTCAGCAAAGCACCACACTGCTGAACACCAACTAGAAATAGCACTTGCTGTCCACTATGTGTAGACATACTTTCTCAAGAGGACTGGGATTTCACAGAAATATATTCCTACAGGCAGAGACAGAAATGAAGATTGACCTCTTTTGGCATGGGTATCTCCCCCAAGGGGCTGCAGAGACTGCCCTTAGGGCATGTATTCTGCATTTGGAGAACACACAACCGTGTGCACTCAATGGTGCACAACTGTTTCAACCAATTTTCACTGCTAGTGAAAACAACAGTGTTGGCACAGCACCTGATAATTTACTTTGTAGAAGGAAAAGCAGCACACAAGTCAGCTGGGAGAAGAGAACAATGCAGTACGTAGGGACCTTACTTCTCTTTTATCATCCAGTCATATTCACATTGCAAAGATCTATGCAGCTCCCATAGATAAGAAGTGTGGAACTTCAGGTGAGGTCACATGGCTCATTTGGTGCCATGCTGATCTCTTGATTTTTTCTGTGACATGGGCACTTGCAGTTTTCCTGAGGTAGCAGATACAGAGGTCTTCCCTTTATTCCTTTAAGAAAAGCAAAAGTGAAGGAAAAGAGGATAGACAGACAGAAGGGCTAGAGTTTCTTATAAAATATACAAACATTCTTGAAGTAAAATACATTTCTGAAATACTCCACTGGGACAGACAGCACAAGAGCCTCCAAAAGCAAACCTCACCATCTCAGAATCACGCTGAAGACAGTTATAAGTTTATTGTGGCAAAACAGTCAATCAGAAAGAAATGACTTGTCACAAATAAATAGCCAGGCACCTGACCCCACAAGGCCCTGGACTTTTTTCTCACTGCCATCCTGCAGCAGATCAAGGCAGCAGAGCTGCAGGTGCTGTGCACACAGCACTGACAGCAGAGAACACAGTGCTGCTATGTAGAGGCATTAGTAGAACTTAAGTGCAGAAAGTGCTCATCAGAGGACAAATGTACCCACTCCTTCTGTTGTTCTGCCACCTTTTCTGCCAAGCATTTTACCAGGACAGGATCTACTTTGGAGTTAATCTTGTTGGCAAACCAGTGCCCGTAATTCAGAAGCCATCTTAATTCTCCAGCTCCATAGATGCAGACACTGCGAAGGTGGGTACCAGTGCATGGAGGATACAAATAGTCTTCAAGGTAATTCCATTTCACCAGACGAGTTTTGCTTTGTAAGTCTGTTATATCCTGGGATGACCTTGGGATTTCCCCAGGGACCCCAGGGACACGTACAAGAGTGGCCCAGAAATGTTCATCTGGAGAGTATGTGTCCCTTGACCACTCAAAAAAATCTTTTGCAAGTGAGCTTTCAAGAGTATATTGAATAAATTCTCGGCTTAAAACAAAATAGGCACTACCTACAAATATCTCTATATCATGAGGTGGCGGATTCTTGGAAATGTTGGTTTTTACAGGCATCTTCATGTATTCATAAGGCACTTTCATAAGTTCATAGTGATAAGTAAATCGTTCTCTTTTGCTACTGCTTGGCTTTGAGGTTTCCAGCATGTTTCCTCCACCAAGTTTCTTCAGTTCAGCAACCAACTCGAAATTTGATCTCAAAGGGAAATCTTGGCCACACAAATTGATAACATATTTCCAGCGAACTGGAGAGTCAACCAAATCAGACAAACAATTGAAATCTGCTTGTAGACGTGAAATATGTGCGTACTCCACTGTCTCCAATTTTGATGCAATGAAAATATTTGGGAAACACTTAGCTAGATTGCTCAAAGCAGATTTGAAACTTTTTGCTGCTTTTTGGTCATGATGGATGCAGTAAACATTTTGACGACTGTACAATGAATGTATGAGCCTTTCTACCATTGCTGCATCTTTGTGAACAACCAAAGAATAGGCAATTGGAAAATTCTCCTCCTCTGGAGAAACAAGTTTTAGGTGGTATTTCCTAAGTGAACGATACACATGACAGTCAGTTGTCATTGCTACAACATCTTCATCAGTTAAATCAACTATTTCTTTTCTTCTTATCTCTAAAGTCTTGCCAATTTCATGAGGATCTTGTTCATATATAGATGAACAATTAATTTCATACTGGAACTCATTTCTAGGGTATGAATATCTGTTTCGAACATAAGAAGAAGTGCTCAAGAAGTGCTCAACTAAGTAAATGCCTCTAGAGGGAAAAAAGTGTCTTTCGACATGGAGGAGCTTCAGCAGGGCAATCAGCCACCCAGTAACACACAGAATCAAGATCTTTCTTCGTGAGGGACATTTGTAGGACCACTTGTATCTCTTCATTCTGCAAGAAAAAAGAGACACGGTGTTATTTTAAATCAGAAGTCATCAGAGACCATTCCAACCTCTAAGAAAGACGTGCACACCAGCCTGCCTACAGCATAAATACCACCTTATTAGGAATTACCACTAGGTAATCTCTAGTTTCTTCCTAGCTCATAATTTAAAAATTTCATTCCCCTGAATTAGCTAAGTGAAGGCAATAAACCAGATGGTTTCCAGTCAAATAAGAGTATCAGAACAAGACTATCACTGGTTTTTTTTCAGTTTTTCCAAACCTTTTTGTAACTTTCTCATAGCCACAAACTGAAATACAGCAACCCTTAAATGTTTGGGAAAAAAACACTAGCAAAAACATTACTGTCATCCGTGTGAGTATGAAGGATTGTTTATTTTCCTGATTAACTACAAGGCATTCAATGGGAGCAGCACAGGGATGTCTAGTAAGTCTGCAAAGAATGTGTGCTTAATGGTAGATATTAGTACTGTTTTTTAAAAAAAGCACGAAACTGAAAGCTTTAGAATTCAACCACTGCATTCTCATTATCACTAACACTGGAGCTAGCTCATAAAGATGTCCAAGGGGAAATGAATTTCCTTCCTGTTATGTGCCAACAGGATCTGACAAGCTTCAAGTCCTTTCTCTCTTCAGATTTCTTCTGGAAAATTCTTCTAACTTGCCCTGAAGATAGAGGTGGATAAAGACCTATCACTTTCTGTTGCAATCTTTGAGAA
>VXBU01012063.1:0-37828 GCA_013400315.1 Bombycilla garrulus
TAGGAATGGAAAATTTCTGTGATCAAGCAGTGCACTAGAAGAGAGTTAAAATCAGATAAAAAGGGAGTTTTCTGATGGAGCCTTTTTGAATGTCTCTCATTTAATGTTCACCAAAACCAGCTTTGCTAAGTCCTATGAATCCTGCTAGACAGGCAACATCTTTGAAAACCAGATGCTCATTGTAGGTGCAAAAAACCTGAGAATGCTGACTAGGATACAACTGTTCCGTCAGAGGCAGACCCCCATGTGACAAATATTCCTTATTCCAGGCTAAGTTGTTCAAACATTAACAGATTAGTCTCATACTGGTTTACTCTTGTAGGTACACTAGTACTCTTACTGGTACATTCACAGTTATGGAAATAGAGATTTCATAGGAGACAGGATAGATCCTCCTGCATAAAAACACTAGCAGAAAAATAAGAAGTCCAATATTTTTCTGCCATTTCCAAAGTTGCAGTGGACTAAGGATATGGACATACCCTAGACTTATCTATCTTTAGGAAGTGTAACATGGTGGTTATTACTCTACACTTGCAGGAGTACCTAAGCCACACTGATTCAGTATAATCTGTTTGGGCCCTTATTCCTCTTTGATTGATGGAGAGTGACAGGAAGGTGATTTGGAGGAGAAGCCTGATCTGGATCTAGGTTATTGATGGATAGTGACAGGAAGGTGATTTGGAGGAGAAGCCTGATCTGGATCTAGGTTATTGCTGTACAGCCCAGGAAAACTCTCCTGTGTGCTGAGCTGGGTACAGGCCATATTCTGTGTCAGCTTTTCATTCCATATGAAAATCAGCCATGTACATCTATTTGGTGCCCCGGTTTTCCTAAGAGTAAACATATGAATGAAAGCCAAAGAGTCCCATCCCATCTCACAGGGGTCCTTACTTGTAGCCACTGCTGCCTCTTGGGGAATCTCTCTTTTCCCACCCACTGCTGAAAAAGCCTAGAAAGATATACTGGAAAGCTCAGCTTCCTCCTCTTGGAATGGCAAAGTTTGCTCTCCCCAGCTGGGAAGCTTTGAGTAGACCGTGCCTAAACCATGTCACAGGCTGTTCTCTTTGTGAATGCTAATGCACAGAGTCACCTCCTTTGCCATCACGTACACGCTTCAGGCACCCCACACCTTCACAAGGTGATTTCATTAGGATTCCAATTAAAAGCCTGTGAAGAAATATCTCTGTTGCTCTTTTCCTTGTAAATATTGTAACTTCGGCTTGCTGCTGCAATTTCAAAGCCTCTATCTGTGCAATTAAAGTACCAATTAACTGCTTTTCAGTTACATTTTCTCATTCACTTCTGGGTAAACTCCCTTACTATAGCTAATAATAATAAAAATGAACTAATCAGAAAAAAATATTGGAGTAATACATGAAATCCTCAAAGATATGATCTAACCTTTATGGGACTCAGAAAACCACTGAGTACCAGCACTTGTTATAATGTTTAGCTCCATGAGGGCAGCAGCGGTATACCTCCTACCACAATGTTTGTGCCTCTTTAGAATATTAATTGATTGAATTTAAAATGGCAACATCAGTGTCAGCATGACATCTTGAAATCCCTGCTACGATTTTCAGTGTGTGTACAGAGCATTTCTGGCTGGAGCAGCATGTGGCTGGTGCAGAGCTCTGCTTGATCTCTGTGCTTTGCTGCTGGAAGCCCTAAAGTGGTTTCTGCCCCTTATGGAACAACTCACCTTTGCTACAATGGACAATGAAACAAGTGGTAAGCACTGGGTATGGCTAATGCTGCTGTGCACCGCTGCACCCTGTTGAAGATGTTTACTTCTAAACTAAAAATGACAGAGGGAAATTAATCTAGTATGTTTTAACAGAAGACTGTTTTTAAAGGCATGCATACATATCTTGCCACCAAACAATTTTTTTTTCAACAATAAAATGTCATTCCTAACAGAGGGCTTTGTACAAAGCCCAAGAGAATCAAGGAGAGTGGTTTCTGCTTACTTCTTTAGGCTATGGATAAAGACCTTCAAGCAAATAATTTTTTCTCTCATCCACAACTCATGTGAGTGACATGTAGAATCCCCAATCCAAAAAAGTATTCTGTAAATTGTGCTTTGTAAGAAAAAAGGAGCTGGAGTTTTTCTTATCCCCTGTCACATGTAAGATATACCTGAAGCTGTGAAGTACTGCACATTACTTTGGACATGGATGTGGACAGATCTCATCCTTTTATATGCAGGACCAGATATTGAGAAATGGCCATCTTGCACAGGAGGACCAAATTACAGAGCCAGAGATGTGAGACCAGTCCTCAGATGACAGCAGTAGTAGCAGTCCTCTAGTGGCCTTAGGGCAGGATATGATTGCTGTGGATCCATCCCATGGCTTCTAGTGGCCATCACCACATTAGTCCATATTGACTGTGGTCTCTTTTCTAAGCCACAGATAAAGGTTGTCATTTCAGGTGCCCAGAAACAGAAGTTAAGCTCCCTTTTTTCTGAGCCTCCACTTGAAAATTTAGCCTCATATATGCCTCTGCTAAGTAGCTGTGAATAAATGCTGCAGTAACAGGGGGGTTCCAGTACAAGTGGAAGCCACACTTGGCACCCAGGAAAAGATAAATCTATGTCATTTTCCTCTTCCTTTTTATCTCTTGTGACAATATTCATTGGCCCCAAGTGACATATTTTATGATGGCCTTTTTTTTATTAGGCACTAAGCAAAACCTGTATTTCTCTAGAGCACTAAGGGGCCACCAGTGTGAATCTGTCATTAACATGCTAAAGAGTTCTGCTCCAAGAATAGTGTGACCTGTTCGTTTGTATGTTAATAGAGCTCATGTCTAGAAAGATTGGAAGGCAGTCTTCCATCAGGCACAGGCTGCTCCTGAGAACAATGGACAGGGCTCCTTCCTGTGAAATAACAACAACAAAAATAAAAATATAATCAGTACCTTTCCCCTTCTATAGCACCTTTCCTTCAAATAAAGAACCCTGAAAATTAATTAGGCCTGACAGCAATTCTGGTACTTTGCATTCCCAAAAATCTGTTGTGGGAGCTGAGAGAGTTTGGTGGGTAAAGACTGAGATTTGCCCTAAACTCCAAGGGAAGTCAATGGGAGAACCGTGGATAGAAGCTGTAGTCCCAATTCATGCTTCCCTGAAGTCAGACTACAGGACAATTTCATCTATACAATGCAAAGAACACAGGGAATTTAGAAGATGAAGAAAGAAATTTCTCAGAAATAAAATATCCATATCAGTTATTAATTTTAAGTCTGGGTTCCTGCAATCAGCTCCTGTATAAAGATATAAATAAAAGTGCCTTGCTTTTCAGTGACACTGAGGATACACAGCCAGATCTCAGTTTAAATCTAGGCATCTCAGTATGAATTTAAACTTCTAGTCAAAAGTGTCTGGGATTCAAACTGGTGGCAATTCAGCATCACAGTAAACTGGATATTTTCTTGATGTACCATGATCTGTCTGTTTGTGTTGTGGTTAAGGTACAATGTGTCTGTGTCAGAATAACAGAACCATCTCATAGGACCAGGTTATGCTCTAAAGACTGACAGGCACAAGCACTGATGAGAGCTCCAAGTCCTGTGCAGCTTCAGTGGCATCACCTGAGTGCAGGAGTGACAAAAGCCTGTGGAAGCACTGGGAACTTTTCCTCATACCGACCCAGGAACCCAAATCCTTCTATAAGCACAAATTCACCCCCATTTTGTGTGGTTACATCTCTCCTGTAGCTTATCCCCTGTAGGATTTAAATGGATGTATAAGTGCACTCCTATCAGCAATGTAAATATTTCTGAAATAAACTCAAAAGACTCACTGCCGAAAATGGAATAGGTTGTCTCTGCTTCTTACCCCAATTTCTTTATCACATAGATAGAATTAAGGGGAAGGATCAAATCCATTGGTCTTCCTCACTGGGTCCAAATTTAAAAGCACGCCTCCTCAGGAAAGCTGTGAATTGCATATTTCCAACTCAATACTTGCTCTAGGCAGTTTGTTTGTATCACACAAACAGTGTGAATGGGCTGACTGAAATTTAGTAGAGCAGGGCAGCAAAGTTCAAGTTTTGCTCTGTCCCCAGATTTGCATGTTTTGCAACTCAAGATAATTTTCCTTACTGGTCACTCACAGGGACTGATAACCAGAACAAAGTAAGTGCTTCTGTACAGCAGATAAAGTTACCTCTTTAATCAGAGGGAGATTCTGTGGCTCAGCTCTGTACCTGTGCTCATTTGTGTGCTTGCGGTTGTGCTGACAGTGGATGCAGAGCAGGCCATGGAACCAACAGCATCTTTGCCCTGAAGAGCATTTACTCTGTGGGACGAAGAGAAGCAACAAGTCATATATAGATTTACTTTGCCACTGGAATAAGGCAGTCTCATCTGGCCGATTACAAGGACATGTATTTAAATGAAGAATTTAGGGGGGAAAAGTAATTGCTTTACTGAAATGATGGCAGGTACCTGGGAAGAGATGCATGAAAAAGACTAAAAATGATTCATTAGGCAGGAATCAGAAGGGACCTCAAACACACACCAAGGATTTTCTTGCTGCATTCAGATGAAGCCAAAAGTTGGCACTGTATAATTACAAGAGGTTTTTGTTGTTTTTTTTTTTTTTTTTTTAAATTCAGATGGAAAGTGTCTAAAACTGCTGGCTCTCATCCATGCCATGGTCTAGCCACATCATGCAGAGATTCTTCCTGTTTTTCTTCAAACCTTTATGCTAAGGATTAGTGTTGTCTGTCACTTGATAATTTATCAAATGACCTAATTTACTCAGCAAGGTAAATCTTAGACAATGACCAGAAATACCACTTGATAAAGTAACTGTAGAGTCTAATAACAGGGGGTTTTATGAAAAGGAAAAAAAAAAAAAAGAAAAAAGGGAACACTGGGTAATTTCCACTTGATTCCTTTTAAGGTTGGAATAGGTTGAAGTTTACTTGAATTCAAGGAGGTTGAATCAACTAAATTGTACTCTGTGGGAATTGAAATCCATGATGTCTAACAATTAAGGGAAAGTTTTGAAAACACAAGAGAGGTGAAAGAAAAAGGAAGCATAATGATTAAAAACAAAAAAAACCAAACAGACAAAAAAACCCCAAAACGAAACCAACCCAAAACGAAACCAACCAAATAAAAAACCCCCAAGCAGAACGGAGGAGACCCAAAATAGGAAAACTGTGAGAGAGCACAACACTTTGGAGAGAGCTTTCTGTAAATGAATTTTTTTGGGGTGCATCCTTACTTCCATGCATATTCACGTCTTACAGAGTTCATTCAGGCTAATTGAACCTAGAACATTTTTAAAGGTTATTTTGCTAATTACTGTATTCAGAGCTTCCCATCAGCCATGCAAGGCTGTGCCACTTTAGGCCATTTGATGTTATCTCAGCCTACTGGTAGAACTAGCAATAAAATTTACTCAACTGATAGAGTCATATCAAAACCAGCAATATACTGCTAATTGCAACAATCCAATTTAAAAGTGACAAATCAGCTAAGGAAAAGTTAGCATCAGAACATGATAGCATTTATGACCTTCTTTCAAAGGGCAACGACAGAGCATTTTGGTAGAAGAATTAATGTGAGTTAGATTAGGGTTACAAGTTGCTCTGGGAATTACCTGTCAACTAGAAGTAGAAGAAATGATGTCTATTTTATTAAAGTCCAGAGATGTAAATTTTATTGCAGGTTGTGTGAAACAGTTTCTCTAGGTATTTTTTTAACTTGAGAAACAAACATTTTTACATTTTTACACTATTTAAAAAGCATATAATTATGTAGCCAGGTTCCCATCTTGTTTAAGAGGGCAAAACCCCTCCAAAAGCTCCTGCATGAGCTCCAGTCTCAAAGAGTGACATAGGAACACAGTATGTGGGGGTGTAAAAAAAAGGAAAAAAACCAGAGAATGTTTAACATTCAGAATTTGTCCACAGCTGATAATTTATTGGAACTCATCTGTAACAAGGTCTGGCACTGATTTATAAGTTGATTTGAAAAATAAATAAAAGTGATAGAAACCTGCGTTTGGTTTTAATGATAGACTGTTGCAGCATGAAAAGTAAGGATATGAAACATTGCAAGGAAATTAGATATTATGCCCTGAAGACAACTGCAGCTACCAGCCCATTAATTGTTAGATATTTATTATTAAAAATTTCTTTTCATGAGTGACTGCAGAATATTTGCACTCTTAAAGCTGTTGAGTTCTGACATGAATGAAGCATATAAAGCTTGTTTTTTCATCCCTCTCTGTATGTCTGTGTGTGTGTTTGTGTGTTTGTGGACCTGACCCAAGAATGTGATGAATCTTTCCTGCACAAACCAAACACACAAGTGCTGCTTCTGAATTGAGACTGAATAGAATAATGAATACTGGGAAGTTTGCTACTGTTCTGAATTTCAATAGCAAGGGGCTTGGCAGTACTTGGAAAAAAGTCTCTCTGAAAGCAGAGGGCCCAACTCTTTCCAGTGAGATGAACAGCATCCTCCAAAAGCTCTGACAGTAAGTATGGATGGTGCATCATCTCCTATGTGCTCCCAGAGCTGAAGCAATTATACACCAATTATACAAGTGCTGCAGAAAGGGGGAGACAGGTAATGAGTCAAAACCAGCAGTGTATATTTAAAAAAATCAAAAAGAAGTGAACTAAAGTATCTTTTAAAAAAGTCCTCTAAAGCCCTCGGCAAACTGAGGCATTATATCACACCTTAAAAGTACAGAGGAAATCCAATGAAATTAACTGGGAAACAAACCAAGTTCAGGGAAAGGCAAGACCTCCTAACACATCCTCCTGCTTCTCCACTCCCACCTCAGAAAACAGCCAGCACTGATGGCCTTGTGACAAAGCAGTATGGAAGGAAAAAGCATGGATAGGAGGGTTGCCCACAAGGCACAGGGAAGTCTGTGTGTTGATTGCCACATTGATCTGTTGAGTGACTGTCGGTGCTGACCTGCCTGTAAGAATACAGATATTAATATGCTCATTCTTTTAAAAGCATTTTGAAGACAACTAAGGAAAATGGGAAAGGCAGAGGGAGAGAAAAACATAATGTTTTATTATTACGTGGTTGTTAGATTGTGTTAACATCTAGACTCACAAAACATTGCCCAAATACATAAAGAAAAATGGTCCCTATTTAAATCTACCTATGATTTACCTCAGAATTTGCTATGAATTATTAACACCAGTTATAATAACTAAGTATGATAATAATTTGACTACAGAGGCTTAATGGAGGAAGATAGGATTTGAAATCCTTGCTACTTAGATTGTCTGAGGCAACCCATGATGAGCCTGCACAGCTTTTGTTTCATAAGAGGCTATTGACTTTGTCACTAGGAGGCAATACATGCCTCCCTCCTTGTTCCTCTTTTCCCTTCAAGGTTGTATAAACTGTTTATTCTAATTGCTCCATCCTCATTTCACTTGGAAAACTCTCTAAGATGTTTCATGCTCTACACAACAGGACTTCTGAGAGCAGGGATGTGTTCAGCTCTTGGTAAAAGGTATCTGGTACTTCATCTGGACTTGGCATGTGAGCATTTCTTTCTCCATAATGAAATATAACTTACAGTCTACATACTGTTCTTTCCTTGCTGATATTTCTGAGTTGTTTCTAATGAAGGTAAAATCAAGGAGTCCAATACTTCCTCTTCAGAACATGGATTTAAAAACAGAGGAACTGCTGGGTTTTTCCAACAAGGAATATTTTATGCAGTGCAAAAAAAGACAGGCAGCTATTAAAGAAGATTCACAGTTATAGGCAAATATATTAATAGTGGGGTTAGCTCTTGAAATGAGAATTTATAACATGCCTTAACCTAATCCCTCATTAAGATAATTTATTCCCACCCTCAAGGTCTCCCATCACAGCTAGCACTAGGCAAATAATTAGTAACAAACAATTCATTTGATCAATTTCAACTCCTCTTGTAAAATGAATTGTCAGCCAGTGCAGTACGATTTCTCAAATATATTTATAATTCAACATTATTTTCCATTTTTGTGACGTATTTGTAGCCTGGTGTTTATCCAGGAAGGGTTGGGTGCTTGATGGTAGCCAGTCAAGGCATTTTGAATTTTACTTGCTGAACGCTCATGCTTAAAAGATTCAAACATTTTTTCCCCTACATAAAGTTGAGTACATGAACCTTTTAATCCAAAAGTCACAGATGACAATGGGAGTTCTTTGCTCTGAGGTCACATTGCCCAAGAGACTCACAGCTCCCTTTGTAGTAAGGTGAGAGGGAGACCTGTTTCTCTCCTGTTGCTGAGAGAGCATCCTGGCATAGTGAAGGTTGCAAGCCTGTGTGCTAATTAGGGTAGCCTTGGGAAGTTACTGCATCAGAAGCATTTCTTGATGAAACTCCATCAAGTATCCAAACACTTTCTGAAGTACTGACTGCTCATCTGCCCTTCTGCCTGCTGTGGAGAAACCTGTGGGAAGTCTACTCAGTAACCGCGGCATCCAGAGGACTGAAAGGCTGTGAAATGAATTGGGGTCTCTGACACAGCCCTATCTGGACCACCACAACAGCCCTGGAAGGTATTTTCAAACTACATTTTTTCATGTTATATCACTCAGAATTAGAGCAGTTCTGAAGCTAATGAAATTCTCACATCTCTGTCAGCTGATGGGAATAAAGCCAGGCTGTACAGTTTCCTAAAACAGCAGCATAAGGCCACTGACTGTGAGTGCAACCGATGAAACAAAGGAAGAGCCGTACAGAGGTTATGGTACAAAGGCACCGGGCTGGGATCCAGCAGGTCCGTGTTAAGAGTCACTCTCTCTTCTTTTCCTCTGAAATGGGGAGAAATATCTTGCCATTTTCCACACGTGGCTGACTGCCTGTTGGTTTGGTTTGCTTCCCATGACAAAGATGACTTTGCCCCACAGGGCTGTTTGCAAGGCTGAGCTGCGTACGTGCTACCCCAACACAAACAGCCAAAGCTATGTGGTTCAAATAATCTCCCTATGACAAGTGCTGTAAATCCAAGAAATTCAATTAAAGTTACACTTATGGAATTATGGAGAACAAAGCAGAGAACGTAACTAAAGCCCTCAGCCTCACCTCAGCCTGCAGAGACGTGACGCTGTAACTATTCAATGACAGAAAGGCATTTTAGATCTCCAAATTAAGGACTTTTAAAACAACACTGTGCATTTTTTCTTCAGTGTTTTATCCTTTCCATGCCTGGATGCAAAGCAGGGAAAAGGTGCGGGGTGCTTGGGATAGGAGGGTGGGTAGAATCTCCCTACAAAATTTATATTCTGTGCATTTACATTATCAAAATGTGAACTTAAATTTAATTTAGCTCAAGACTCCTTAGGATAAACCATTAAAAACCTGCTACATTAATGCCAATTAAGAAACTCCAGTAATTACTAGCACTCAATATTCCTAATGAAGGCACTATTAAAAAATAAAAAATCCTGTACACTCATGCAGAGCTCTACTAAAAAAAAAAAAAAAAAAAAAAATAAAAAAAAGGCTGGAGAAAAATCAAAGAAAAACAACTATACATTTTGACAATTTTTCTCCCATTTACTTGCTGTTTTAGAGGACTTTCAGAGTGGTAAGATCATGAAAGGACAGGTAAAACAAAACCCCACCATTTCTTCACATTGAGAATGCACTCTGAACCCCCTGCTAAACTGCCATCCCAGCCTTATTTTGGAGAAGTAACAGAAATGTGAAGATCAGATTCCCAGGTGCTGATAGTCCAGCTACAATGCTAGTGAAATATAAAGAATAAAATTGGAAAGAATATTTTGTGCTGATTCTATTTTGTCCTGTAAAACTGGTAAAATACAATGCACCTCCAATATAAAACCTACATAGAAGACCTAATCCTTTTATCTCAGCTCTCTCCTAGCTACAAAACTGCCCAAACCTCCTCTTTGAAATTGTTTCTTCTCAAGAAAAAGGGACTGAAAGAGACTCAAGGAGCCAAGATAACTGGTGTGGTAACTCGATCACTGGATGGTCTATTCCAGCACTTTACTAAAAATGTAATATTTTGTCTTAGATCAAACATTATTTTCACTAAGTCTGAACTGGCTTTTGTTTTTCCTACCTTTTCTACCACCAAAATATTGCCTACACTTTTGCTAAAGATGAAATTTGTCCTCAGCCCAAGCCAAATCATACACATGATTGCTCCAGTTTGGCTGTTGAGTTTGAAGGAGTTTAAATTGCTGAAACTCAGCCCCAGGGAGCAGTTGGTTGATCTCATTTTGTGGTAATCTGTACATTTTTGTTTTTCTTCAAGAATTTCTTAAAGTCTTGATTTGTATTCAAAGCTTCTTTAAAAATCATTAATTGTTACTCATTAATCTGCAAAACCCCACTAATTTCATGCATATTAAACATATGAGCTCATACAAGTGTGCTGTTCTCCATTTACAAGGCAAGGTCTCAAATGCTTTCTTTTTCTTTAGGAAAGATGTTCTTTTTTTGGCATAACAGAACTAATTCCTCTGTTTCAACAGGAGATCCCAAAGATATGAAATTCTGTTCTCCTCTGCAATGTAAGTAGCAGTTACAGCCTTCTTGCAGTGAAATAACAATAGATCTGCAATCCATGCAGCTCATACGTGTCATCAGGCTTTATGGTACACTGTGCAATGCACTACATTCAATAGAATTTAGACAATTTTGTAGATAACACACTTCTTGCAAACTAACAATACAGATTTTCACAGATAGCTGTGGAGAAACAGGGAGTCGTGTTTGAACATAACTTTATTAATACATTGTTTAAAAAACAATATGCAGTAGTGCCAGACACAGACTTCTGAGCAGCAAATACAAGTAAATCATTTGGTTTGCTTTTGGATACCAGAATTCCAGAGGCAAAGAGATGAAATTAAGTTAAGTTAGACTCATAAGTGTCACTTACTGCACTGTCAAAACAAATCTGCAATTGAATATAAAGTAGTTAAGAGAGTCAGGATGTAGCTCACACTTTAACAGAAATTAAATTACACCTGATAGTAAAATGCATTGGTTTTATTTATCAGTAAGATACTATAACAGGTATAAATTCAGACTTAATATTAACTGGTTTAGCAGAGAGGGAAAATGTTCATCCCTGCCTGTGGGCAACTCATAGGCTACTGGTACTGTTTTGATAGTTGGACATTAATAGACCACAAGCAGGGGGCATTTGCTGTGATTTTTCACCATTTTTTCTGCTGAAGAGACTGCTGAGGTTATGAGGCTACACAGGTATTCAAGGAAGTATTGGCTGCATCCCTCTGCTCACTCTCAGATTTCCTCCAGCTTTTTGCAAAATGTAACTGAGTACAAGTCACAGACACCTGAAAGCTGCTACTGCACATGGAAGAATGTGATCTTATACTGTCAGCTATTCCACAGTAAAATCCTATGTGCTCAATATATGAGATAATTTATGGGTTTTTCCAGTGAGAAGTGTGCATACACAGGCAGCTCCTACTGTGTGGAATTTTTCTGAGTCTCATATCACAGGAATTTGTGGACACAAACTCTTTGCTGTCTATCATCCATTTAAAGGAACAAAACATTTACATATTTTTGGGGGTCTGGTCCTTATTTTAATAATTCAAGACCTTTGTATAAAGAAATAGTCCATGTACTTTTTGCTCAAAAGGAGAGCAAAATGAACATTCAGTAAGGTCATAGTTGTCATGGTGAAAGAAATACAGAACGACAAAAAAAAATTTTGCACAGTACAAAATTAGTAACTAGGATGCCAGGTTTTTAAATGTATTCTACAGTTATGAGAAAATGAGAAGGCTAAGGGCAGAGGAGTACATATGGAGATAAAGCCACAAGCAATCCAGGGTGGTTTGCATCTCTGACTAAAATAAAACAACATTCTCCCAAAGGGTCCTGCCCCGATGTAGCTACCTCAGCTCTTGTTGCTGCCTTACAACATCAAAGGGCAGAAAAATTAAGCTTTTTGTGAGAAACAACAGAGGTAATGGATGCACTGCCAGGCCTCCCTGCTGTGGCAGTTTGGAAAGGATGATGCACTATACACCATCTCATTTGCTGTTGTGATGAGTTTCAGACATGTACCATTATTTACTACATGATGCCGAGAAAATAATGCAGGTTACCAATTCTCTTGAAGAGAGATTGCAATAATAGAAATGAATAGACAAGAAGAGATGCAGACAGTTTTTACTGTGTAAATAAACTAAACAGAGTATAAAAGCCTAATATTGAAAACTGCCTATAAATAATCCCCTGCACCATAAAATTCTAACTAGGAAAAATAAAATAAATTAAAAAGAATCAATCTGAAGTTCAAAACACAAGTATCTGCATTTTCAAAAAAATACATTTTAACACTATAAGTCATTAGCAGAAAGAGAACAGTTAATCTGAACAACCACAGCTCCAGAAGAAATCTAGCGTATTGAAGAAATTGCACACTAAATCATATCCAGCTCCCTTCAGCCACCTACCAAACGTGGTTCAGTCATTTACAGTTTTGCATAGATATTCTCAGTTTTGAAGGCCCTCCTGTGAAGATGACTGACAGAAGCTATCCTTTTTCCAACCACAAGGTCTCAGCAAACCTACATCAAGCAAGATACACATTTAAGATTAATCTGTCTTCACAGTGGATCTCCACAGACAGGAAGAGAAGTTTTGCACAGAGAGGGGCTGTCTGATGCTCTTCTGTGGTGGTTGAATTCGGTAATTTCAGTAAATAATAAAACCAGTAAATTTATTATTAATAAAAAATTATTTAATAATAAAACCAATAAAGTATTTCAGCAAATAATGAAAACAATAAAGTAGTAAAGGTTTTAAATACTTAAAACAGTATTTAAGTTGTCTTCAATTCCTTGAAAAATCCCTCTCCAGAGCATTAGTTTGATTACTGAAACCTGCTTAGTATTTGCTGCATCCAATATCATGCACTATAAAAGCAGGATGGCCAAGAATTAATGCTATTGCTCTCCAATACATCTTGATTTTCACTCTTTTCCTTATCCTACCACAGCGCTGAGTGCAGAAACATAATCTGGTAAAAGAGATCACATTGCATCTTTCTCATACACAGCTACACCTGTTCTCCATACAAATTTAGCTCTCAGTAGGAAGAAAGCTAGCTCTCTTCACTAGTGACATTTTTACTGAGAAGCCAAACTACGTATCATTTGTATATACACAGCCTGTGCTTCAACTTCTTGGAAAAAACCCTGAGCTCTTATTTATCAAAGAATAGATTCTACTGAAGCTATGTTTCGATGAAAAAATTTACCAAGTCTAAGAGGGTCGATTCAAGCAGCCTTTACCTGGGTGCCTGGGGACCCAAAAGCTTCAGGCAATAAGTGGTCTCACACCTGGCAAGCATGCATGCACAATAGCTTAATCTCAGGCTGCTTTAATCCCAGGAAAGATGAAGTCTGCAAGCCAAGCTTGTACAGCCAGGCATGAGTCATTTATTAAGGACAAGGAGTCCAGGGAAATCAAGTGTGACTCATAGTAAGGATTAGCTACCTTTAAATCACTTCTAACCTACAAAATTACATAGAATTTATTTTCTTTTACATATTTCCCAACAGCAAGAATACAGTCTTTATTTGAAGAGGCCAAGCACTCACTCGGTTTTTGTCTATTAGCTGCACTGCACAAGATAGTGTAAACTAGGTATACAGCACTGCTAGCTGTTATCTTGAACTGCCTATTAAGGGCAATTTTTAGTGTATTTCTCACTAAAAAGATTTTCCAGTACCAAAATTTGGATAGTACATAAAATAAATAATCCTAACTTAAGGCTAAATCAACAAAAGATTAAAGGCATGTTAAAGCCTGAAGAGCTTAAATTCTGCTTGTGGCTGCCTGAAGCCTATATGAATTCTTCTTTATGCATTAAAGCCTTCCAGGGGCCTGAAATCATCTTTGAGAACACAGAATAGTTTGGTTTAGAAGGGACCTTTAAAGGGCACCTTGCTAACCCTCCACAATGAGCAGGAACACCTTCAATTAGATCTGGTGGCTCAGAGTCCGGTCCAACATAACCCTGAATGGCTCCAGGGATGGAGCATCTACCACCTCTCTGGGCAACTGTCCCACTGATTTGCCACTCTCATTGTAAACAGTTTCTTCCTTATAATCAATCTAAATCTACCTTCTTTTAGTTTAAAACAAATATCCCATCACAGCCGTTCCAAATAAATACTTTGTCCATGTTTCATGCAGACCCCGTTATGCACTGGACTTTTGCACAGATCTGCTCACATTAGTGCCTGTAACTACAGAACTGTATTCAAGAGTTTATACTCAAGTTCTGAACAAGTATGAGGGCATCTACCACAGCGTCCATGTCCATGCAAACTGCTGACAAGAAGGCAGCAAGCAGTGTAGCAACACCTCCAGCCTATCTGCGGATCAGGGCTGCACTAGAGCGGCGAACAGATTTGCAAGATCTGAATGCAGAAAATAAAAAGCAACTTTGAACTCATTCTGTACTGACAGTATCAATTTAATCTACAAACGTCTTGCATTCTCTCTCAGAGTCACATACTCTTGTTCTGCACTGAGCAGCAGTTTCCAAATGAAGGTGTCTGTCTCTCTCCCCACGGGATTGTGCTCTGAAGGCACTCCCTGTTCAGCCAGAACCACACTATCAGGGGCTTTTAGCATGGATTGGACAGCTCCAGCAGTTACTGTAGCCAACTCAGAGATACTCATTTTAAGCACATTTATTAACAAATGGTCAACAGGAGAAAAAGTGGGAGATGACTAAGAGAGCAAGATTAAAGATCACAGAGTGACTGAGGTTGGAAGGTGCCTTTGGACATCACAGTGTCTAACGTCCCCTGTTCAAAGCAAAGCCACCCACAGCCAGCTGCCCGGTACCATATCCAGTTTTTGAATATATCCAGTGATGGAGATTTATCAACCTCTCTGGGCAATCCATGCCAGTGCTCAATCACCTTGACAGTAAGGAAGTATTTCCTCTATTCAGAGGGAACTTCCTGTGTTTCAGTGCACGCCCACTGCCTCAGTGCTGCTACTGGGCTTCACTGAAAAAAGCATCTTTGTGCCTTCCCTTCAGTGTTTATACACACTGATGGAATACCCCTCAGATTTCTCTTCGCCAGGATGAAAAATCCCAGCTCTCTCAGCCTTTCCTCACAGCTGAGATGGTCAAGTCCATCACTTTTGTGTCTCTTTGCTAGACTCTCTCCACTCGCCCCATTTCCCTCTTGGGCTGGAGAGCCCAGAACTGGACACAACACTATAGGTGTAATGAAAATTACAAAGTAAAACTTTACACTTAAAACATAAGTAATAAAAAGAAAAAAAAAGGGAAAAAAAAGAACAGGAAGCATAAAACTGAGAAATCTAGCAAAGAAAACATCGAAATAACCAAAAGTAAAGCATTACATTACTAACACACCTCAAAAAACCAGTACAACAGCACAATCCAGGTGTAGAGAAGTGTTAAGTCAGCATTGTATTCTAAACTGATTATTTCTACATGAACATTCTTTATTGCATCAGTCTTTGCTTCTCTCTAAGCGAATGGCAAAGTGATACAGACCCGACAAGGCTTCATTATGCTTAACTCCTCATGTGATGACAATTCCTCACAGTTTTCCCATGGCAGCAGCTTTTGACTAGCAGCAAGGTGAACCAGTCACGTTAAAGTGAAGGCTATTACACTTCTCCTAAAACTGCTACTGTGTCTGGCTTGCTCCCACATCAATGTTTGCAGAAAACAGAACAAAACAAGAAAGTAAAAATGCAAAGAACTTCAAATAAAATGTAGGAAAACTATTTTATGGCTGTCTTAATTTTCCCTTTAAGTTATACTTGTACAGAACATGGAACAGAGAAAACTGGGCTTACATTGGTACCATTTCATTTAAAGTACAGATGGGCTCTGCTGGACTTGGGGCACAGAATAACTGAGGGCATTAACATCTATTCCTTGCTTATCACAAACTTACCAAGGCAACTTTGGGCAAGATACCATTTATGCTACATCTCTGAAATGGAGATCGGGCTTTTCTGCCTCACAGGCAAGACTAAAATTAATCTCTACAAACTGCCTGAACAGTCAGGAGTTTTACATTAAATATTAAAATTAATATAAAGACTTTTAAAAAGGTAAAATATAAAAGAAAACCCCTTCCACTAACAAATTCTGAGCTATTAACTAAACCATATATAAAATCCCTCCAGAAAAAGTATTAATCCATTTAATTACTTCCTTAACTTGTGAAGTTTACTTATTATTTCCTGCCCTCCAGAGTATACATGCAATTTTATACCTCTTTTCAGAACAGTAAACAACTCAAAAAGTTTCCATGACTGAACAAGCAGCAGTCAAACATGAGAGAGGGGCTTGTTTGTGCCTGGGAGCATGGGAGGTAGAAAGAAAAGAAACAATTAAGACACACACCAGGTTAGTGAGGAAGGCACTTATTAAAGAAAAAAAAAAAAAAGAGCACTAGTAATAATTTATTTCCTCTTCCTCTAGTTCTCACAGGTAGGCAAGGGAGAAGAGAGATTTCTTGGAAGATGGAATGAGGTCAAGGAGTTAACTCGTACATGCACTCATCAAGACCTTTCAAAAAATAATGAGAAGTATGGTAATTTTTTCATGGAGAAAAAGGATTTAAAATAATCATCCCAATGGTTATAAATTATATGAAACAGAAAATCTGGATTGTGACCAACCAGCCACAGTGTGATGTAAGCCCTTAAATGCAGGAACACAAATCTGATACAATCCACAGTGCATAAAAAGAGCATGTTGAAAAATGATTTCACATCCAAAAGCAAGAAAGGGAAGTAAGGAAGACAAGTAGAAATTACATAAAGCCCAAGCTTTAGCTTAAAATGTTTGGCGAGTTCAAAGCACAGGAGAGGTAAAACAAGATGAAGAAAAACAGTTTAATGTAGGATCAGGAAACATTGCAGGTTTGGAGGGCAGGGCATTAGTTCTTCCAGACTTGTATTCACACACAGGGACCTGTGTAATCAACAGTTCTGATGATACAGGCGTACTGAAATACTGAAGAAATCTACTGCACAGTTAATTACTTCATTACTGACTTGTGCCAGACAAATGCAAAAATTTAATATGAAAGCAACTGCAAATGAATACTGATTTAGGAAAACACAGCTCCCTCAGCTTTCCAAAGAAGACAAAAGCAGGTGTTGCAGAGGTAGGTGGCTGACATCAGTTGAGATCCTGGTCAGACTTAAATTTTACTGAGAATTTCAATGCTATTATAATTAGTTTCTACATCACAGATTTATTTTTTTTAATAGAGAGGAAAAAGTTGTGTAGCACGAGAATAAGAAGCAATTAGTTCACATTATATTTGAATAACAAGTTTTTTGGTGAGAGAATTGAATGTTTTTTTTTCTATAGTTTCCCATGCCTACTGCAGAGCCCAGGAGACAAGAAGTAAAAAATGCAATAGTTACTAAGACCAGCCTTCAACACTCGAAGGGTTAACCAACATCCCAATGTAAGTGCTCTTACACAAAAAATAAGTATTTTACAGTTACTTTGTGGACAAGCCCTTATTCATATTTCATAGGCAACATAAAACCAACATACATATACAGTACAGAAGACTCAAAATTTTGTTGTAAGAACACTTAAAGGTTTGTAAGGTTTTCTAACTTGCATGCACTATGAAGCTTATTAAAAAAAAAACCACAACCCCACAAACAGCAATTCATTGAGATTAAGGTTTTCTTAATGAAGGCATGAAACTGCACAGACCATAATGTGTGGCAAATTATGAACTACTCTCACTTGTGTGTGCATTTTCTTTAACACGCATATTGTTGATTGGCAAGTACTAGACTCACACCTATGAAAATAAAGAGCTGACTCTTAAATCTAAGCTATTAACAGTAAACCTACAGTATCCATTTGTATATAAAAATAATTTAAAAGTGCACCAGAAGAACAAAACATACACTTCTACAGTTAAGAAAATTATTAAAAAAATAAATCAAAATTTTCCCTAATGACAGCTCATTAACTCAGCCCTGTATATAACAGAGAATAAATTAAAAGGTGAATTATTGTGATTACTGTTCTCTCCAAAGAGAGACAACAGAGACAATACTGGATTATACAAACAGTTCAGAAACATACATACATTTGAATTCTAGTCGGAAACTTTGTGAGTGACTTGTCATCTATTTAAATAAAACAGATGCCAAATGAATTATATTTACTATGACTTTCTGCATTTATTGTAGCTTTCACATAATTTGTTTTCCTGAAGGTTAATAAAGTTTAGCAACAGGCAGAGTTTACAGATGGCAGAACTAGGACTGTATAATTATCTTAACCTTGCTGGAAAGACCAACTTCATTTAGTAAAAAGAATGCAAAGGAATGTAAGAGTTGATAAATTTTACAGGGAAAGAACTGCATCAATCCCCTTGACTTGGTCAAATGCACTCTTGTACCAAATTTGAAATTGGAATGCTTTATCATACCTTACCATAAAACTTTGGCTGCAGCACGAAAACGGACAGCCATGGCAGGCCATCTGTCTCTTTCAAGGTGTATCTGCTCATCAAATTCTCAACTCTCTACCTCACCAGGACACAGCTGATCATGCAGCAGTTGAGAATTTAAAAGCCAAAACTGTCCCATGCAATAAAATCTCCCGACTTGGCAACAGTGGGTTTGTAGGTGTTGAGAGGATTTGCTGACATCCCAGAGAAGTGCCGGTGCTGGGAACAGTGCAGTTATGTCAGCACAGCTCTTCCCTTGCTCACCCCATTGTGCTCAGACAGCTGTTATCCCATGCTCTATTCCATAACATACTTAGTATGACAGACGTGAGCTACCAAATTCATAAGAAAAAATTAAGGCACATTTTGTGTCTGTGCTTTGATTACAAGCTCCTTTGAACAGCAATTCTTCCTAAGTGTCTGAAAAACATTTTGTACATCTTGAATACTTTCATCAGCTAGTTTTTTTTGATGGAAGGCCATCCTGTGAGATATTTAAATCCTTTGTATGTTCTTTCTGACTATGTATTTCTATGATCCAATTAATTTCTGTCCAAGTTGAAAGAACACATACCAAGATGCATCTAAAGGACACAACAAGAAAAAAACCATGACCACGTAAGAACAATGATTTGTAAGGTGATTAGTATTTTTAAAGTGCTGTTGTTAAATATATAAAATGAGAGAGATGGCAAGCGATTCAAGAGCAAGTTGACTATGAAACAAAGAGAGATAAATAGACTTAGTATTCCTAAATTCATGGTGAAAAATACAGACTGGTAGCACATTGTCTCCTCCTGTCACTGAAGAAAGAAAATTGTAATCTGTGCCCTAATCCTCTTAACTTCATCAGAAGACCACACAGACTGATACAATACATATTCCAATCACATTAGCTGATGCTGTTATTATTTACTCCAATATTGAAATTAAAGAATTTTGATTTGATGATATGAATTTAAGGAGAACTACCATATCTCTTTATACCACTATGAGAGAGAGGGCCATAGGCCACTAAAAATTCTGTATTTCACCACAGATTAAACAAATAACAGTTTCTCACACCACTGTTTCAATCTCACCCCATTCAGGCCTAAAAGCCCATTTCCCCATAGCAAAAGCATGACTGTTGACTGCACAAACTCTATCTCAGTTTTGTGACTTGCAAGCAATACTCAAAAAGAGTAACACTTCAATTTCCATAAAAATTTCAGTTATTACAATAACTATCAAGTTCTGTGATGACTTAAACAACAACTTAAAAAAACCCCAACATTTTTATTTAAAATGTAGAAGAGTGACAACATACTGTATTCGAAACCTTCCACCTTCAAATTCACAATTTGGTCATCTAGTAGGTGATTAATACAGTATTACATTTAAATTACCCCACCTAGACAATTAACACAAAACCACTAATCTCAGATCAGCCACGTGGCCAATATTATTAAAATGCCCAGACTAGTCTTCTACTGTGTCCCACATGAGTGCAGCTTCTCAGCAGTTTGCCAGGAGCTGCTGTCCTTCATTGCTGATAAAACCGTCTGACAATGGCCTACAACACCGTCTGTGATGAATTCAAGTGCTCTGAAGAAAGGGCTCACAAAAGTGTGCATTTATAGCAATCTGCAAGCAGACAATATGCCTTCAGCTCCTTTGGTTTTAATAACATTCCCTTTGGAAAGTGAATCAGTTGAAGACTGTTCCAATAAAATAGTGAGTCAAAGTCTAGACAAGGCATGAAACACTGTCTATACAGTTTGTGACAACGTCCTTGATTTTCTTTCTTCCACACGTTTTTTCCAAAGACCAAGCAGTGAAGGCAGTTTGATTTTGTCCATATTCTTACTGTAAACATTAAGAAATATACCAAGGACAACCAGTAAGCCTGACCACACGTACCTAGAGGGGAGGCAGAGGAGGGGAAAAAGTTACCATTAGAACTTTATCTGTAGCAATTACATACCAATATTTGTGGATTAAACAAACCTTACATTAAAAAGAGAAGAGTTAAAGAAAAATCCCCAAAAATCAGTGGGCTCTGAGATAGAATTTCCCTGAATCTTTATTATTCCTGCCCTGGCTGGAGAGTTTATTAAAGTTAATTTATAAGTTAAATAGTCACTAAAGAGTATCTGTTCTTTCTCATATTCATAAAATAATTCTGAGGGGTTTTATTATGTTTGTCTTTCCTATGGTCTTCCTATGGTTATGAGAGCTATACTGTCTGTTACTGGTCCAAAATGTTTTTTTCACTCAGTGCGTTATGTCCACACTTCCAAATGCAGGCACATTTTTGTTTCAGCTCTTAATTCTTTTAAGCCTCAATATTTTTAGCTGGGGTAAATTTCATTTGAGATTTGCACGCAAGCTTTTTTCTTAAATCAATTTGTATATAGAAATAAAATAGAATTTTATGTTGTTTCAAACATGAATCAATTAAAATCAAAGTAGCAACTTAGCTGCATTTTTCAATGTAAGCTCTTTGTTAAAATTTAAAAAAAGGGAATAAGCCCACGCACAAATATTTGGCAATTTAATAGATCAAGATAATACAGTTATTTAAAAGGGCTAGCTAAGAATTCAAATCTGAGCTTATAAAAGCAGGAAGAATATCATAATGGAGAAAAACCCTTCCTTTAGCCAAATTTTCCACTAGAGAAAGAACCCAAACAATTCATTTTGTATCATAAACACTAGGTACTATGTAAGGTTTTTTAAAATTCTTTGTTGTCTTCCAGACCTTTAGAAAAATGTAAACTCTTTTCTCTAGCACAATTAGCACCAACAAGCCAGTCAATATTTACAGTAGATTGCCAACATTTGTAGAAGATATGAAAAGGCAAGCTTTAAACCCTGAATATGATTAAATAGTGTCATTCTATTTCCATGATGAAGAACATAATTTTTTATAAAATACTTTGTAAACCACTAAACACTATAAATACTTACTGTAACGTGAATGGCTTAGCAAAGAACAAGAAAGAAAGCACAATGGTCATTGCTTTTCTTCCTGTTGTTACTGCAGAGGAAAACAAGTATTAACCTCTTTAGGAATTCAGTTACAACAAAAGAGCACAACAAAGGCTTAGCAGGTAACCCCTTGAGATAATTGTCCCACTAAAATGATGATCACACTATTGGTGCAAACACAGACTGCAGATGCACCAGTGCAGCACAAAGCAGCACTGGAACCATGTGATTTTTGAAAACAAGTACACTGTGTCAGTAGCGCCATCTCCAGTCGTACTACCTGCAGCAAGGAAATTTCCAGAACAAGACTTGCTATTTAACAACTTCTTGCTAATCAGTCCACAGTCTCTGAGAGCAACATGCAAGTAACTGATGATATAAACTCATCTGTCAAAGCTTGGATGTAGAAAAAAGACCAAAGGTCAAATATCTTGCCATTTTCACCTCATGCTATTACAACTCTGTGGTGTTTTGGGCTCTATTTTAGGGTGGAACGGGATTATCCTCTCACCATTCTTTTGAAGTTACTAAAAATTTCCCTAACAGTGCAGGGAATTACAATTTTGCTTGAAAGCCTAAGAGACCAAGGATGTCTGACTTCAATGACTGCATTAGGAAGTTTTCCTCAAAAGCACTAAGAGACATTCTTCTGCATGTGATCTGTTCACTAAAAAGAATCAAGGCAGTAAGAAGAGTGGAGAACACGATCCTGTTTCCAAAACAGATATAAACTCTTTGGTTGTTCTGAAATTAGCTATAGCTGCAGCAATTATTTGAACAATTGCAATGCTATCTGCAATGAACAAAGGATAAAGCATTACTAGCAAACTGTGTACCAAAAAACCTATGCAGTTTATCACTGAAACAAAATCAACAAATGAGTGAAAGTTGTAGACAATGTTTAAAAAAGAAAGTAAGAATGCAGCCAGGCACACGAGTTTAGCTATGGAGGCTAAGGGCCTGAGAAGGTGTTATTCTACAAGATGGCACAGGGTTCTCACTTGAGAAAGACCCCAGTACAGGGGGAGTATGTCTGCACCTAAAGAACATATTTTTTAATCAGAAAGTATTTTGCAGTACAGTGAGACTTTTTTAATATACCATACTGAAAAGTAATATTGGTGTAACTACATCCAAATTAGTCTTACTGCAAAACCCTGGCAAAAGGAACCAATGACTACTGATTTTCACAATGCTTTGGCTAGAAAAGCAAGTTTCATTCTTCCCAACTCTACCCACAAACAAATATTCAAGAGTGTTTTGTAGTAGAACAAACAGCCTTTACTACTGCTTCATCTGCCCCAACTTCAACTTTTTAGTAATAATTTTTTTTACATTTTAAGAAATTTATGCACATCAAATAAAATTATTTTCTATTACATGAAAAATTAANAGGGGGAGGGTGGATGGGGGAGCTGGGAGGGACAGTAATGAATGTGGTGTTCTTCCAAGGAACAATAAACATTTTCATATTGCTACAGGCAAGACAGAAAGGGCTCAAGTGTTAGAATTGTCAAGGTCAGGCGTATGAAAACTGAGGAAAGATTTACTATTCTACAGCATTTTAAAACTTTTTTTAGTACAGTGAGACTTTTTTTTAAAGAGGTATTTTAATACATGAAACAAGTATGTCCTCTGGGTCAATTTCCAGTCAGGAGAGCTACTGTACTTGGTTAAAAGCAAATACGAAACAGATATGCTGCAGAGGAAACAACTGAGAGGAAATCAGAGCATGCAACCCTCAGGTCAGAGAACAATGCTGTATCTTTTCCTCCACTACTGTGAATGAAGTAGAGCATCACCTGACAGAAACCAGGGTGTCTTTTAGGGGAAGAAGAAAGGACAGTAGCTACATGACTTCTCGCTACACCTCTCCCTCCCCACCACCCCCAGGTCATTGTGACTAATGTTTGTCATTTCATGTGCTTAGAAACAATGCCACTGCCCACTATGCCTTTCCAGAACACCCTTACTTTTCCTTTTACATTTTAAATAATACACATCTTTTCCTTTCTGTATTTTCCTATGAAGACAGGTTGAGAGAATTGGGATTGTTCAACTGAAGAAGAGAAGGCCCTGAGGAGACCCTACAGCACTTCACAGTACCTATAGGGGGCCTGCATGAGAGCTGGAAAGGGACTCTTTACAAGGGCATGTAATGACAGGACAAGGGGGAATGGCTTTAAACTGAAAGAGGGTTGCTTTAGATTTAAAGATGAGGAAGAAACTCCTAACTGACAGAGTGGTGAGACACAGATTGTCCAGAGAAGCTGTGTCTGCCTTATCCCTGGAAATGTTCAAGGCCACCTTGGATGGTGCTTTTGAGCATACTGGTCTAGTGGAAAATGTCCCTGTCGATAGCAGGGGAGTTGGAACTAGATGGTCTTTGAAGTTCCTTACAGCCCAAATGATTCTGTGATTGAATTTCAACTCCTCCATTTAAAACAGTTTGTTTCTGCCCTATAAAACATAGCACAGACCATATGAACAAGTTTACTTAACAGGCTTTTCATGGCCGAAACTGTGGCACAAAAAGAATCAGGAAGATCTCAAACACATTCTACCATGTGAAGATCCATGCTACACAAATCAGTCAGCATAAAGAACAGAAGAAAAGCCAGAGCAAGAACAATTCTCAAAAGATCTGCCCTAAATAATAGAATAGGATTATTTTGTTTTTATACAAAGGCAGTAAAAATATCATTTGTTCATACCTGTTACAGCAAGAAGGGCACCAAAGATTTTAATCAAAGCTAGAACAAAGGATATGCCAAAATACCCAGTCAGGGAGAAAAGGAATGCATAACCATAAGTCTGAACTGGATGCTGCAACAATAAAAAAAGCCGGTTAGGAAAATGTAAAACAAACCCTGAGGTATTGCAAAATGACATAAAACTACAGACTTTAATCAACTGCTTGAGCAATAATAAGCTGTTCAACAATGCATTCATGCAAAAATCCTCATTTAATTTTAGTTAAATAATGGAAAAATACTAATAAAATTATAAGCTCATAAGTCTGGTCCTGTGATTTTGTTGCTTTTTAAAACAATACCCTATCTTATACATCAAAGACTGGAAAAACCTGCTTTCTGCATGAATTACACAAGTTAACCTGTTTACATGATGAAAATAGAACTTTACAGAGAGAAGTGCTATGACTTTCTAAATCATACAGAGCAAGGTTTTCCAATAAGGTTCTTCATAGAAAAAGGGAAATCTTTACACCTACCTTTGAGCAAAATGTTACTGCAGGGCTTAATCCACTAGTGCATGTTAATCCAAATAAAATATACACAAACCCTATTGAATAGGAATACAAAACCTAGAATAGTGTAAGAGAAAATAATTACTAGGTGATACTGTACAAGAGGACAAAATTAAATGTTTTCAGATGTTTGGCCCTATTAATATGCTCAGCTTCTCAGAGCCAAATATGCAGGGTTTGATGATATTTTTACTAGGATTTATATAATAGCTGATGTACAGTGAAAAGTCAGCATTAAGTGTTAGACACATTCTTCCCACCCTCAGCAACATAAAAGAAGTCTGGAAAGCTAGTCAGTTAATAATATCCTGAGGTCAGTGTCAACTGTGGTAAACCCTTCAGGTTCAGGATTTCACAGCCTACATAAAACTTCCCACAACTATGCAATTTAATAGTCTGAAGAACAGGTTACACATATTTCATTTTCTGCTACTGATCCAGCACAGTAAAGATCCGCATTATATTAAATGTGCAAAGGGTGGCACAGAATCACCAGAAGTGTCACATAAGTTTCATCTGTGCCACTTCAGTTCCCATGCATGGCACACAGGCACCATGGTTATAGCATACAGGATTTTCAAATATGACCAGCTTTGGCCTAGCTGAGTGCTCAGAACACTCAGGAAACAGGTAAGCTCTTTATTTTGTCTGCACACTTACTCAATTCATAGCTGCACTGAGCAACACAAACAATCTCCATCTATCCTCTCCCATACTGAACCACCAGAAGTCGAAACTGCAATTGTCCATCCATCCATCCTCCCATGCAGTACGAGGCATTCAGCTGTTTGGACAACATTTAGTAGCCTTTTCTTGTGAAACAGGGAATGAGTCAATATAACTATTCTAACAATACAGCCCAGAACATGCTGATCTACTACGCTTTCAAAGCTCTGTGTCTTGATATATTATCTTAGTTATTGGGAAAACCTATTAAAAATTGATAGCAATTCCATGAGACAACAAAACACTTATCGCTGCTCTAGAATAAAGAAGGATGAATACACATTTAAAGAGCAGACCTGCTTTCAAACACTTAAAAATCAATGACCTGATCCTCAGAGCTTTTACTTAACACTGTTTATACACACAGAAGCCAATCCCTAGCTCTTCATTTGCCTCTGCATCCAGCTTGTCTCCCTAAGTACCCAAAGGCTTCACTTTTCACAGCCAGGAATAAGCACTACATTGCCATCTCCCTCTCAGGCAGTGTAATATACATCACTTCCATAAAATAACACATACAGCAAAAATCAGGTATAACCTTCCAGAACAGCGGTTACTATTTCAGCCATACCTTTTCTCTTTTCACAAATGCTTAAATCCAAGTCAATTTCCAAATTTGACAGAGGAGTGCCCCTTTATTGTTCAATTTTATTTTCAGATCACTGTCCATTAAACATAATCTCCAATTCAGATTCAATTTCTACCCACAATCTCAAGTATAAAAAATGATTTCCTAAATTCTGCTTGTACTTCTGCACCAGATTTTCTGAATAAAATCCTGAAGTGGAATGTCTAAACCACAAACAAAACCTTTATATCCTAAACCACTACACTCATCCTCTACAAGTAGTATGAGGACCAACACTTGTCAGACTAATGCAGAATAAAAAGCAAAGTTCTGGAGACAGCAGGAGTTTTGTAGGTAAGGCAGCAATGACTATGAAATACAAAGTGAGCAAGAAAACAGCTACAGACTGCACTTTGGTTTTGGATTTTGGAAATGACAGCTAAAGAAGGTCATGTAGCTAAATCTCTGCCCCCAGCAGCAGTCAACAGTGAACACTAAGAAAAAGTACAAGAATAAAAACAACACAGTGACACTTCTGGGTATATATTCTTCTTGTAGCTCAAACTTCTCAAGCCATCTTAAATCACTTCTAGCCTTAAATGAAGATTCTGTCTAAATTTTTCTCCATTTATGAAGATATTCTCATGAGAAATTAGATTTTTCTAGTTAAATATCAAATATATGCCAAATATAGAAAATACATTTCAGTAGCTTTTTACCTGTGGCATATTCATATCATGCCTTTTATAGTAAAAGATTTACCTATATTTACTCAACTTCGGAGAAAAATATGCCAAATTCAAACAGGTTTTGTCTAAAAAGAAAAATAACCTCGGACCATATGAACAGATAATCTGCGTTCGAATTAAATTTATGAAAACTACTGAGCAAGACATTTTCAAAATTGTATTTCGCTGAATCAGGAACAAAAATATTCACCAAGAGTTTTACAGATTTCAAAAGATTTTAAAAAACCTGCCTCCCACGTGCTAGCACACTCTAGAATGTAAAGTATAGCAAGTAAGAAAAGAAACATGTTCCATGTAACACATGCTCAATTATACCAGAAGAACAGTGTGCATTTTTCAGAGATTAAGCACATGATCATACAAAAACCACTACATTGATCTCAGGTCTGCAGGGTAGACAAAGGAATTGTTGATAGAAATGAGTGTTTCTGTAGCTGCAATATACATTTGAAGTTGCACACAGAAAGCAGCACCCTTGAAAGGTTAAAAATGAAATGGAAAAATCAGCAGAAGTCCTCCAACAAAGAGAAAACCCCAAGAACAGTACCAAGAGCTTTTTCTTTCATAAGCAAGAGAAAAGCACATTAAGTCCCATGCTTTGTCAATGTAGGCCTTGCCTATGATAAAACATGTTCTTTTAAAACTGCAAATGTGGTATTTACCATTTCTGAATTAGAACCATTGTGCAACTTCATAGCTTTTTCCTGTACATTTCCTATAACTGCATCTGCGCAGAGGGCAAGGGATATTAGGACAACACCTATTAAAACAAACAAACAAACAAAAATTTCTTCAGAATATTCACCAGCAAAATGGTGGCAAAAAGTCCAAGGAATAGAAAAAGAATAACCATCCCTCCCCTAAAACATTTTCTAAATGTCAGCAAAAATATTACATGACACAAGTACAAAGAACTGCCTACCTCCAGTCTCCCTCCACCAATTAATCCCTGAGCACTGTGTGTCTCTAAGCTTGATGGGAACATCTGGACATTGCTATAAAGAAGGCAGCTTTAGTTTTTATAGTAACAAGAGCAACACAGTATTAGTTGCAATTAGTTAATGAAGATAAATAACCAGAGAATATACTCTGAGTAGTTAACCTTACTTTTTTTTTTTTCCCTGACAAAGGCAAATAGAATTGTTAGATGTAAAGGCAAAACAAATTCAAGAGGATTGACAGTAAAAGTCTCTCATTACTGAAACATTAATTAAAAAAAAACTACTGTTCAGGTACAAACCTCATGGTTTTAGGTTACCATTTATGCTCACAACCAAGTCACTCCACAGTAACTAATGTAATCAGCTTTCTGATAACAAAAAACTGATAACTCTAGTCATGTCAGTCACGGCTCATTTCCCAGCCTATGAACTTTCATGACTGTTGTATTTAATGATGAACACAGGTTGAAATACCACTTTTCCTAAGTATATAACTTTACAGAAGATACTAATCATCCAAACGCAAATCAAAACCTAAACCAGTATCAGTTCCTTAAAATATCATGTCAGGGAAGAAACTAGAAGACTAGAAACAAGCACTGTTTTATTTTCTTAATCCTATGTTCTTACAGTCAGAGGTGGAAGATTTAACATTTTTAAGGCCCATGAAGTTTAAGGTGGTATTTTCTTGGCAAGAACTTCTAAACCAGTGTTTTTAGTCTGGGAACCATTTCCTTTCCATGGCTAGACTTCTAGGTCTCTTCATCATTCAAAATTATCAGGCACTGGAAAAGGTGTAACTCAATGGAAAAGACATGATAAAAATTTAACTAGAAAAGACAACTAATCTTTTTAAGTTTTAAAATGTTCCAACTGAATTTTGTCATATTTATTGGAATATATATGTACTGGGGTAAGTCTTTCTTGAGAATACATGAGGCATTTCAATCAAAAGGGTGCAATTTCCAGAAATTTTAGGAACCTAAGAAGTTACACTTTGAATAAAGGTCTCTTCTGCCATAGACAAAGTTCTGATAGAGCAAAGCTACAATGAAACTTATCTTTTCAGTGGAATACCTGAAGGCACTCCAACAAGAACTCGGAACTTCTATGGAATGCTTACTGTAGGAAAAAAACCAAGCATTTTCTTACATTAATGTGTCTTTACCTGTCAAGTTGAAGTTTGGTGCAACTGTGCTGTCAGCTAAAGTAAACCATATTAATCCAAGGCTCATACATAGGGCAGCAGACACGTCTACAATATTATAACGCTTTCCTACAAAATAAAAACGGCAAGAATGGACTGTTAGCACTCTCAGAATTTCATATTTATTCTGTCAGACAGAGTAGAAGACAAAGGAAACATTGTTCGAATGCCATTCTTCTACTTAAACAGAAGACTCAATGCTTTGGTCTTTCACAACCAGACTTGGTTTCTTCTACAACAGAAATTCCTACCACAGGGGCGGACCCTAATGGTAAATATCTGACTCTTGGTATCAGCTTTGGTTTGAGTCCACAGTTCCACCACTGACACAAAGCACACCCTCCCTGACAAAGCATTCTCTTAACAACTTCAGGCCAGCTTAGATGTTTCTTAATACTTTTCCCTCATACAAGACATTTTGGCTGCCTTTACTGACCAGAAAGAAGTCAATTCCAAACACTAACAGACAACTCTGGTACTCTGAGAACCCTACACTCTTATCTTTTGGGAGTGACAGGTTGTGGAGGGGAATGGAAAAAAATAAAAGGACGTGAAAAAGCAGGAGTTAGTATATCTTCTTTGAAATAACATATTCTTTGCTCAGAAGCTGAACTTTTAACATAAGCTTCCAAGGGAACTTTTTTGAACTGAATTTTTTAACAATAATACTAAAAAAAAAATACCAAAAAAAAACTTCTGAGACAACACAATACTTTTTTCACAAAGCTTTAGGGAAATACCAGTTACTTAGCATTAAAATGATAAAGAATTATTCCTAATAAAAGGTAACTACTGTGTAGGCATGTACATATGTAAAGTTGAAATCTCCTCTGAAAATTCAGCTGTTTTTCAGTCAGAAGGCCACAATTACAGACAGAAACAAAAATACAGCATTCTTTAGGACTAGCCAAAGACATGCAAAATCAGGTGTATTTCTAATTAAACATTCAATCAAAATTTAGGAATTAATCTTTTCAAACAAGAGTAGGGATTGTCTTCACAAGTCACGGTTGGATTTTTCTTTCCATTTCAAGTTTTCCATTTCAATATTGAAATAGTTTCATTTATGAAAGTGATTTAGTTTAGAAAGCAAACTTCTTAAAAATGAAGAAAGCTTGGGTAAAGATGTTTCTCAAGTTACTTGTAGTTGATCTAATTATATTTGTACATTTTCTCAGAATATGCTTCAGGAATTCTCATTTTTCCTCCTAAAGGAAAAATTCTACCAGCGGAATTAAAAAAAGTACAGGATTCCATTTGTGACTGCCTCCCAAAGAGACAAATTTTAAAAATCATCTAATAGCAAGACCAACACTCACCTTGTATAAAAACCCCACCTATCATAACTGGAATCAGCTTACAGCACTTGAAGATGACTTGAGTAGGGTAATTCAGATATCCTAAAGAGGTATTTGACAGACCCATAGTTCCCACTGTCAAAAACGCTATTATCATGTAGGTTTTGCCAGGAATTCTACAAAACATAAACATATAAATCTTGGCATTACAGACTCATCTAGAGGAGATTTAGCTGGAAAATTCAGGTAAAGAAATATTTTTGTAATACAACTTCAACATCTTTCTCACTGAATTTCACTTCATAGAAATTTAAAAATGCACATAAATGTCCAATGTCACATTTCATTCCTTTCAATTACTGTGAATAAAAAAGCACAAATACAAGACAATAAAAACTTTATGGCTCATGAAGTATTCAAGCAGTAATTCTTTAACCTCCTTCTGAGAAGGTATGTTATTTACACAAGAATCGAGACAAAGGTTTCAGTTTATTTGAAAAAGGGAACACAGAAGATTGGTACACCAAGATAACCTGGATCTTAGTTCTGTCACAGGTCACAGTGACAACTTCTTTGGTGAAGTTTTCATGTGAACCTTGACATTTTTAAAATAAAGGAAGTTGAAAAAAGTACCATTGTTTTATGAAACTCAATAAAACCAAGAGAGCAGTGTTTCAGATACCATGAACAGAGGGACTTGTTGAACATTTTCAGATGTTTTGTTCACAATTTGATGAAATTATCACCTGACAACAGATGATCCAACAGTTACATTGTGCTCACTTTGTGATTTTTTTACAGTTATTGCTGCGCATATGTGCAGCTATTTTTCATGCATACTCAGAACCACCCTAAGAACATAAGGAGCTGTCTTGCTGCAATCCTATCTTATCTGTAACTCATTATGCGATGTACACATACCCTGAGGCATGCAAGAAAAATTTAAAATTTAAGAAATATAGATTCCTGCTTGTCTACAAGAAGATGCCAAGGTTATAGAAAATAAAATGTAAAATGTATTTCAAATCTACATTTCCAACATAATTTACTTGAAGGGTCATGCTCTGTTGTATCACCAACTGGTAACAAAACTCCATAAATACTAGTAACCCAAAAAGTAACTGTGCAATATTATCTGATGCATTTCAAAAAGCCAGATAACTTGAAATAAAAGTTGTCAGTGTTCAAAATAAAAGGAATAATTAATCAAAGTTATGTTGTTTGGCTAAGAAATAATTTTATAATCTAAAACCACTGCAAAATCATCCAAGACCAACTGCAGGTAAGGAAAACTAGTTATGTTCAACTAGAATACAAGGCAACTTTAAAATTCCTGTACACCATGACAGCCTGTATTCAAGTTTCCAGAGTGCCTCAATAAATGCTTTGCAGAGGCTATAGATGGGTAGGAGGCTGCAGAATGGCTACCCTGAGTCAGAAAATACCCCATTTCCATGGGATTCAAGACATCAAAACTCTCCTTGGTCAACTCCGGTGAAAACACAACAGTTTTGTGGCAGAGTGTTATGAGTTCTGTCTTAAACAAAAACCACAGCACTTCAGCACATCCTTTGAAGCAAACCCACTCAGCCACACGGCGAGCAGAGAGCAGACCTCTGACACTCTCCAAGATGCACAGCATGTTAGAGGAACCTCGTGGTGAGGAGGTGCCAATAACTGAGGAAAAAATGTTCACTGACAGATGGCTTCAAGTGCCATGAAGTGCACTGGTTCTATTCTAGATATGATAATCCCAAGAAACACATACATGAGTCAGTCTCTATCAGCCACCTTAAGGATACAGTGTGTTCTGGAAGTGGGACAGTGACAGCAGAGTCAACAAAACTACTTCCAGGTCTGAAATCTAAGTGGGTGCTTCTAAAATATTCTTTAACATCATCCAGAAAATTCAGTTTGTTTTATCTACAGAACTGCTAGCAATGTCTCACAGTACTCACATCCAAAATACAAAAGTTAAAATTACCAAAAGTATCAAATACTTCTAATTTCATGGACAGTGGGTAAAATGCTTGGAAAAACACATACCTTCTTCTTTTGTCCTGAATCAACTGCAATTCTATTAGTCCAAAAATGGAATAAAATCCAAATTGCACTAAAGTGAGGTACCAACCAAAAGGTTTAAAACCTTCCACTGAAAATATCAATTCCTATAAAAACAAAAACCCACCAAAGTCATGTACATATACCAGAATATTAAATGGACAAAAAAACCAGACCTTTTTCCTTCATGCACATGCAAATCTAGCCTTTGCAAATAATGGTTATTAACTAGATTTATCTGCCATATGTAACTTGCAAAGTATTGAAAGACAATTTAGGTTCTACAAAAAGAAAGAAGAAAAATTACTGCTGTTGTAAATACACTAAAATTAATGGATCAATTCATTAGGGGAATACATTTGGTCCATCAGTAATTATATCATATTACAGATGGCTCCCTGCCTTCTTTTTTGCTGCTTTTCAGTTCATTTACTTTAGTAGACCATTTTTATTCAGATTTTATAACTATCTCAGGATAAATTTAATACAAATTTTCTCTAACAAACATCTTAACTGATAATTTTCAGCTCTTAGGAATGCACACCTAATATTTTGAGTGCCTACATTAAACAGCACTTGAGAGTTCATAAATTTGCATGCTGTAGGAATATTTTAAACCAGAGCAATTTGTTATGGAAAAATGCATACAGTGCATAAGACTTATGTAGATGTATCAAATAACAAAAGTTATAAGTTTCTAGTTACAGAAACAAAAGGCTACCTAATATTTGCCTTTTTGAGATTCTGCTTTTAATTACTGATGTTCTCTTAACTCTTTTGAAGTAACAAACTTCTCAGCTGCTTTTGAAAACTGCATTAGAAACAAGATTTTTAATTATCAAGTTTTTTAATCACTGCTTTATTGAGAATACTCAATGAATTTAAAAATAATTCAAAAAAGGGAACAGAAATGCAGCTGCTCAAGACTGGAGAGAAAAAGATTAGCAGAATGGTAAATGTTTAACTAAAATGGCATAAACATTATGTTTCTGTCTAACAACCTACCACAGTACATGTTTCAGCTCTGTCCTGAGAGCAGAGAGAAAAATAAGGCAACTGTAACTGTACTGTATTCAAGGAACTTAGGGAGATCTAAAGGTTTCAGCATCAATGAAGACTTTGGGGTATCTTGCACACAGAAGTAAAAGATCAAGCTATGAAAATCCAAGTGATCTAAACTTTAGATCACGTTAGGCACATGAACCATAATGGGAAAGCAGATTATATATTACTTGCTATTCTGGAATACTGAAAGGCTGACTTTGCAGTAACTATCTAGTTTAAACATCTATGCATATTAAAATACACATGATATTATTATGTTATTGATAAAGAAAAGGGGTAGGAGGAACTGGCCTAAGACAGAAGTTCATAACATTTACCTGTAAATATCCATAGATTAGATAAAACATAAAAACTCCAGAAACACAGATGAAAAATTGAGTAGGTTTGCTAAATTTGCTGAGATTTATGCCAAGAACTACAACATCATCTACTGATTTGATATGGGGAGACATAGCTTGAGATTTGGAAGGTACGCTGATGGAAATGTATTTTCTCGATGAAGTGAATTTCAGATCCATGGTTCCTGGTTCGCTGCATTCGGGGCTATTGTTGGCTTCTGCCTGCTTTTCTCCTTCTGTGCCTTTTCTGTCTGAAAGCTGAAAGAAATGCTAAAGTCAGATGGGGGAAAACATACAGCCTTCCAACAACAACAGCAAATGAATGTGACATTTATAGGGAAAATATAAAGGTTCCAGAGTTTTGTTGAACTTTTATTCACAAATTTTACTTTTCTGATGTCCAAAGTTAACACCAGAGGCCATCAACACTTTATGAAAGCAGTTTTGCTTCATTCCTACACTCAACATAGCAAACAAACCAACCAAGCAACCCCAAAACATCAGCAACAGGAAACCAGCTTGAGTTTCTCAACAGCTCCAACTGGTCCTATTATGTACTTACAGCAGCGACTGCTTGGGAGAGAAGTGATCTCCATGACCAACCCACAGTGAAAGAACTGGTATTGAAGCACTGTGGTCCTGCCTGGTTTCCTTCATCTTCTCAGCAACACACCACACCAGTCCACAACATAGGAAGCCTTGCTAAAAAACTACAGATTTGAGTCTATGACAGTAAGAAGCACGGAAGTGGAAGGAGTTATCCCCTCATCCTCATGATTATTCACCATCTCTTGCACAGAACATGGAGATTGAAACAAGCAGATTGAGATGCCAGTCTCAAAAATCAGACTGTTTATCTGATGAGGTCTATGATATGGCAATCATTTTAATATTTATCAAATACAGCTATTTCCACATGTAACAGAAAACAAAACTGGATGACTGAAGCTTAGAGAAGGAATGTAGCAGCTTAGTAGACTGAGAGGAAAATAATTCTGTTCTCCAGCTCAGCAGACAGCAAATATATTTGAGGTGTTTTTTTTTAAAGATAAAACACACTGGTCAGCCAACTGTCCCAAGATTTTTAAGTGTAGGTCAGCATCAAGTTCAGTGTGCAGTCAATAACTAAATTGTCTTTGTCCCAACTGTTTAGTGATTTGTTTTTCTCAGCTCAAGTGGGGAAAACATATACAAAACATGTAACATGTACAAAAATGCTTTCCCTATTGTTTTTAAATTGAAAATGTCCTAGAATATTAACACTAGATCATGCAATAAATGTAGTCTGCAAGAACACTGGTAAATGCAATATATTATACAACACTAGATATTTTAAGGCTAGCTGAAAAATGAAGTATTAGTACAAAGCTTGCAATGTGTTTATGTTTCCTTTTTCATACGATCTATTATCAGTTTGGAACAAGACTCCTACTGGAGTTCTGAAAGAACTTCTAGAAGTTTAGGGACCATAACAATTATTTGTGCTTAAATTCATAGCTCTTCAGCTGAAGACCAAAAGTGTGAGGTAGAAAGTTTACCCCTGTGGGTTTTTAGCTAATCCCAACATGAAGTGACCATAATACAAAAGAAAAGAAAGCTTTAGACTATTTTTTAGTAAAATCAGAAAAGCACTAATGTCAGACACTGAGGCATGAGTGAGCCTTTACCTACAATATAATAGACTTCCGATCACCCTCAGAGAAAGATTGAAAGAACACTGGCAAACAAGGGGTATTGGGATGGAGGAACAGGTTGTCCATCTTAGGAATGGAATTAAGATGAAAGTATAACTTGTCTAGCCTAACAAAAGCCCAATGAAAAGAAAATGGAGCTGCTTTCAATAAAAGTATGGAGTACCACTAAGGAGAAAAAATAGTTTTAATTTTAAGGACAGAAGAACGAGAGCAAGTGGGTATGAAGCAATCATGAACAAACTTACCCTTTCCATCTCTAGACTATCTGTTTTCTAGAACAGCCTAAAAATGAAAGAAGGAACAATTGAACTGTTTTTTGGGTTTTTTTTAAGATGAAGCTTACAAAAACCATTGTATACAGCTGTTGAGATAGGGCATGATAAAGAGCAGTCCTTTTTAATCCCATGTTTACAGCATCCCACCACTGAGCTGCCTGCAAAAGATGCTTGGTGATCCTACTTGATCCAGGATATAAATTACTACTGTCCCCAAAAGAATTGCATGCAAAGTCAGGATTTCCAAGTTCAAGGCCAAAGATCGAATCCTCATAAAGGAAAATCAGTGTAGTTCAGAACAAATCCCTTGCTGGCATCTCAGCTGGATTTGTATTTTTGCTGATGCCTGCTGAGCTCTTTCCTGTCAAGTGAACAGTTCCCCTTGATGGGCACCCAGCATTTGTTAAAGCCACAGTTTCTCAGCGATACAAGTGCTGCAGGAGCAACCTGAGCCTCATTTCTCAGCTAAGTGGAAACAGAGTATGACATATGCTCAGAAGAAGATGGACATGTACTGTCATTGGTGCCTCAAGAGTCCAAAAACTGAGAGTTTGAGTGATTGTTCAGAGAGCTTGCACAGCATCAAGGCCTCTTCTCTTTCTCCCTTTGTCTGCCCCTGCAGTGAACAGCCTGGGGTGGGGGCAGCAGGCTGGGAGGGGCCACAACCTGACAGACGACCTGAACTAACCAGAGATTTTCCATAAAGTGCCATGGACAGCAACAAAAAGTCAGAGGAGGGGGTTCAGGGAGGTCAGCCAGCTTTTGCCCAGGAATGGGTTGGACACTCATCTACCTGTGGGAGGAGTGATTACCTTTACATCACCTGATTTGGTTTCCTTCTCTTTTTCCATTTTTTTCTCTGCTTCTTAAAAATATTTATCTCAATCCATATTTTTTGTTTTTTACTCTTCCTTTCCTCTCACCCCATCCCTCTGGGGGTAGTGAGGAAAGTGAGCAAGTGGCTGTGTTGAGCCAGTGCTGAGCCACCTACCAGAACTGAACCACACAACTAACAGAATCTTTGATTTTCAACCATTCCTATTAAAAAAATTTTCTTAGGAACACCGTCAGATTTTACAGTCTCTCCATTTAATTTTTTCAGATTATAGGGTCTGTCATGAAAGTGGCAAGAAACACTGATCATTCCAGACACACCCATACCATCCATAAGACTATGATACATGGTAACTGCTTTTCTCTACATACTTCCAGGAAAATGATGTAAAAGCTGAAGAAACTGTAAAGGTACAAATGCATTGGAAACAGTCTCCATCAAGAAATTTCATGAGCAACAGTGACAGAACTCTTCTGAAATTCCCTGACTTCCCAAACTGCTATTTTTCTAAGTATGAAAACTGTTATTTCTATTCCTCTCATCAAAATCCCTCAAGCTACTAATTCACGTCTTGAACAGTCAGCAAAAATCTGTTTTATGCAGAGTTGAGCTGTCCTGATTTGTGTAAAATACCAATTTCCCTCCTCTCTTTCTCCTCCTATGTGTAAAACTCTATACAACAGATTCTTTAGATCAAAGACTTCTATTTCTCTCCCTTTAAAAAAAAAAGTCCCTTGCAGACCAGTACTTCAACCTAAAAATTTAGCGATTATTACATGAAGGAGAAATAAATGAACAAGTGAGTAGAAAAGCAAAATTTCTTTGGCCTCCAAGAAGTCAATGACTTGTACTAAGCATGGAAAAAAACATCACGAAGGAGCTCGAGCCTTGGTTGGCAAAGGATTTTTAACACTGAAGAACATCTGTTAAACCCATAATTCTGACAGAAACTAATGTCTTCGTACGCTCAGAAAAACTGCTCGCCTGAGACATGCAAGGCAAGCTCCACGTTGGCCTTGGCCATAGTCCTCCAGAGACCGTGCCAGAAATGCTGGGTGGCAGGACAGCAGCTGGCACTACAACAGGATGCGCCAGGTGACAGGGACGCCAAAGTCCATCTGCGGGAAACCCGAGCAGACACTCTGCTTGACGCTACCTGCGTCCTGCTCCGGGGGCAGAGAAGGGAACGAGACAGGGTCCAGCACGATCCCTGAGTCTTCCTTCCTGCTCACTCCTCCGCGCCAGGTGTGTCCCTTCCCGAGCGCCTGGAAGCTGTCCCGGGCAGGGTTGGCACCGGCTCTCCGGCCGCCACTCCCCGCGGGA
>VXBU01012063.1:38169-101767 GCA_013400315.1 Bombycilla garrulus
CCGCGCCGGCGGAAGTGCCGCCCGGGACGCGCCAGGGCTCGGCGCGAGCGGCGAGCGCATCGACACAGCGCCGCTCGCTCGCTCGGCGTTCCGCTACCCGGCCTGGGGCGGATGGGGACGGCGCCCTCCGGCCCGCGCGCGTTGTGGGCGGGGCCTCGGTGCAGGGACCGCCCACCGCGCCTGAAGGGCGGGGCCGCACTCGGCATTCCCGGCTCACGGCGCCGCCTGAGGCGGCTGCTGACGGGCTTCCTCGCGTGTCTCTGGGGGAGACCGGGGAGATCACAGCATCCTTAGGGTTGGGATGGACCTCTAGGGATCCAGTTTAACCCCCCTGTCAAGGCAAGGTGGCCTAGAGAGGTGACACGGGAACACGTCCAGGACGGTTGGGAATGTCTCCAGAGAGGGAGACTCCACGACCTTCTGTGCAGTCTGTTCCAGAGGTCTGCTACCCTCAATGTAAAGAAGTTCTTCCTAGTATTGAGGTGGAACTTCTTTTATTTCAGTTTATGGCCATTGCTTCTCATCCTCTCTCCGGGCACCACTGAAAAGAGTCTGGCACCATCCTCTTTGGCACCTTCCTCTGAGATATTTTTATGCATTAATGAGATCCCCTCTCAGTCTTCACTTCTCCAGACTAAATATCCCCAGCTCTCTCAGTCTCTCCTCATAAGAGAGATGCTCCAGACCCCAAATCATCCTTGCGTCCCTCCGCTGATTCCTCTCCAGGAGCTCCGTGTCCCTCTTGTACTGAGTCGCCCAGAACCGGGCACAGCACTCCATGTGTGGCCTCACCAGGCCCAAGCAGAGGGGCAGAATCAGCTCCTTCCCTGCTGCACACACTCTTCCCGATGCACCCCAGGGTCTCACCGGTTCTGCTGGCAGGGCAGTAATTCCGCTGTGTCCTGCCCCGCCAGCGGGCAGCCGGGACGTAGGGAAGGAGCCTGGGGGGGACAGGAGCGCCAGGAGGGGCTGAGGAGCTCCTTGCCTGCCTGGGCTCCCTGCAGCTGCCAGGAGGAGTGACAGGGACACGTGTGCTTCGGTCAGCCGCTTCTGTAGGTCCGCAGCGGCTGGGACTGCCTTAATACTCAGGAAAAGCCTCCCGGAGCAGGCGATCGTATTTCACACCGCGGTGATATTAAGACTGTTTGGAGTCCTGAAAAAGTTTTTTTTTTCCGAGGTTTGGTTGATGCTCTGCTGTTCTGATGTGAGTAATGAATCACCCACCCAAAGCTGCTGCTTTCATAAGGAAAAAAAATAAAAGACAAAAATGCGTTTAGAGAGAGGTATGCTTCTGATCATTCCACGTGAGGCTGCAGGAAGGAAATAATAAAAGTATTTAATAATGACAAGCGAAAAGGTAAATGAGAGCAATAACAGCAGAATGCATAGAGTATAATGGCCAAAGGAATCAGGTAAAGAACTTAGAAGAAAAGTAGCTAAAGGCATTTTGTGCAAAATGTCTAAATTAGATGTAGCTTGAAAATACATAAAATCCAGTTATTATTCATATCAGTCTAGAAAATGGCAGTGCCGTGTTTTCTGTAATTATATGCAGAGTTATTTAACATTATAAATAATCACTACTGGACAATAGATGTATATTTAGGACAATCTAGCTTTTATGTTACAGTGTTTTAAAAGTTTTTTTATCTTATCCAATGTTAGTGTAGTAAATCCATATGTATTATAGATAGTAGCAACAAGTACACCAACATTAAACATTATATTTTTAAGGGTATTTATTAAGTGACAAACCCCAAAAAGAAAATGTGCGCTACATGGTTACTTAAAAACCAAATAGATAAACAAAAATTTGGACCCCCTAAAACCTTTTAGCAATAAGCTATTTCTGAAAAACAGGATTATTGATTATTGAGGAAAATACTTGCAGCCACCCTGTGAAGTTCCAGTGCTTCTTGGTTCGAGTTTGCTTTACCTGATTGAGGGATTTCACATTTAGCAAACAATTGTGCTTCTTTTGGAACAATATGGATGGTGCTTTTCACTGTCTCCATGACAGAAGTAACTGCCTCAGTAACTCAAGTAAATATATTCAAGCTTGCACATGACCACCTGGGATTTTCTAGTTTCCTGTCAATAAATTTCCTAGATATGTCAACTGTAATAATCTTTACTGTTACAGGTGTAAGTGGAGTGACTACACAGGAAGCTCCACCTGAACATCAGGAAGAACTTTTCTATGTGCGTGGCTGGGCACTGGAACAGATGGCCCAGAGAGGCTGTGGGTTCTCCCTCACTGAAGATGTTCAGGATTCTCCTTCACTGGAGGTGTTCAGAAGCCATCTTGGATAAAATCCTGAGTAATGTGCTTGAGGGGACCCTGCTTGATCAGAGTGGTTGGTCTAGATGACCTCCAGTGGTCCCTTCTAACCTTACCTGTTTTGTGCCTCTCTTAGTGTGCCTTACTGACTCAGTGGAAGCAGGCAAAGAGTGGGAAAAAAATCAAACTCCACTAATAAATTGGATTGACTAAATGACCCGTAACTGGGTGGAAGGAGCCTGGGGATGTGAGGCTCTTGATTAGGAAGAGTGTTGAAGAGAGACACACTGGCAAATGTGATCTGATATTTCCTAATATATGAGACTTGTTGATATCCTATTGTGTTCTTTTTTTTTTTTTTTTTTTTTTTTTTATTCAAAAATGTAGAAATGAGGCTGCTTGATTTTGGGAGCTCTCCTGCCAGTTGTTAAAGAGCATATATTTTGCTGTTTGCAAGGTATTTTTCTGTTTCTATTATCCATATTCCATCATTCCAACTGGAAAGTGGCATGTTTGCTGGAGAATGTTCTCTTTAAATAAAGCAGAAGAGTAAACGATGAGTAGGATGTTTATTATTGATCTCACAGATGCTTTTGCAGTTCTGCAATATGAACACGTATGGATTACTGGTAAAGCTGGAAAGCAAATTGCATTTTCTTTTATAGTTTGTAAAAATGAAGTTAGGGCTTATGAAAGGTACTGGACTCAGGCTCTGGGGACCTAACTTCTCTGTTTATCCAGGAAATAGATGTTGTACATCACAAGCAGAGGCAGTGGAAGTATTAAAGATCTCAAAGTTCTCACACTCCCTGTCTGTACATCTCCTTCTTGACCTACTCAAGGTACCAATAGGAAACATTAGTCTGTGCACAAACTTAGTCCTAATTTTTTTTCTTCTGGAAGGTACACAATAATGCTGTTGGCTGTAGTTTTATTAACAAGAGCTTTTGTTCACTACAGTCTAATTTAGAAATGTCAGCTCCATAAAAATCTTTGTTGCCTTTGTTGTCTGGCCTAGATTGTTTTCACGTTCATTCAATATGAACAGTTATAATTTTTCTGCAGTGAAATGGTACCCCTGTACCCAGTTCCCATACACTAGGTTAGGAATTAATCAGAATAAAGGTGTTAGGCACTTCTCTACTTGTGAAGGGAGCACAAATATGGAATATTTATAATAGGTGCACATCTTGGATTTTGTTAATGGGCTTTGGACAGTAGGATCTTTGTGACATAGTGTGTGTTGCTATTAAAAATTTAAAGGAGTAAAATATATTTCCTGTGTGTGGCAAAATTACCCAATACAGGTATGTTTCCCCAGGAAATGTGCATAAGTATACCATGAGTGGCACAAGTATCCATGAACATTTTCATCAGGGTTATAAATAAAATGAAGCTAATGAAGCAGAATGATGAGGGGGTTTACTGTATTTCAGCATGAAAGGCAAATTGATACCACTTATGAATGCTTGAACCCACCTCTCAGAGATGTGTGTTACTTGGATAAATATTTTTAGAATCTTCTGTGTTAACTAAATCAGGGCATAAGCCAATGAGGATGAAGTTTGTGAGTCTCGATACAGTTGAAGCTAATGTCATTTACTGGTTTATCATCTTTATCAAACTGGTGGGGAATTACATGCAAAGTGACTAATTTTCTGTGAATTTTCTTTTAGGATTTACATTTGAGACAATTCAGTATTACACAAAAGTAAGTATTTTGGTTAGATGAAAATATGTTTGGGCTGTCATAACTGGTAATCTGCTGAGTTAGTGGGAGTTAGGTAAACCTAGAAGCTTGACTGACAGAAAAAAGAGCATCTGTTTACCCTCTGTAGCATGGGGAAAAGGAGGAAAACAGTAGTTCTCTTCTCCTGTTGACCGACATAATGGTATTTCTGATAATTTAATACAGTAAAGTTTTTCTGCCAGCTTTGTACAGGTTTAGATTGCTCTTACTCTGACATGCAGCAGAGTGCATAGAACATAGAAAATAAATAAGACACACACAGAAGAAAGAATCAATGAGCTTTTTGCTAGGAATATTTTTAAAATTAGAAATAAGTGCACATCAAAACTGAAGATGGCTAGTTAAGTATCACAATATCAATGCAATTAAAAATCCATGTTTTAATATATATGTTATTAAAGTGTGTATTTTGTTTAGACTTCTGTAATAAATGTTTTCTGAATACTTTCCCAAAATTTTCTCTACTTAAATTCTAGCTGCAATGATTTTTCTTAGCCTAATTTTAAAAACCTTTTCTAATGTATTCCTTGTACTACTGCATTTTACTGCCTCAGAACCTAAATTGTAGCTTTAACAGTAACAAAAAACCCTATGATTATAGAATACCGAGTTTGAAATGTGTGATACATCACTTCATATTCAAGGGAAAGCTATTGTATCAAGAATTATAAAGTTAAATTAAGGTTCTGCCTTTTGACATTACAAAGTACTGTAATACTGATTTTTAAATTTTTAAATTGCACTTAAAACACTGAATGTAGGGCCAGACAGATAATCTATCAAGTGTTGATAACAGTCTAGATACAACATCATTATTTCTGTCTCGTCACTGGTGCATATAAATGCTAGTACTTAGAAATGCAAACAGTAAGTAATTTGCTGAAAGAAAGTGGATGTCCAGATGTATATTCTACAACCTTCTTGGAATAACAACATAGGGAATTTTGCAGTCATAACCAGCACAAAAGTTGTGCTTAAGCCAGAGTACATTAAAACAGTTTTGTACTTTGGAGTTGGAGGTGGTTAAAGTAACTTTAACCAGTCAGTTTAGGTCACAAGCAGCCTTCTTTGGAATAACTTCTTTTTATTCATACACAGTTGTGAACAGGCTTATGACTTGGTATTGACAGCATTACACTGGTGACACTCCTGGTCATAGGAGTAAAGAGGTCTCATTTGTGTCTGCAGGTCTCGTGTTACGATGGGGACAATGGCAGAATAAGTACTAGTGAGGCAAGTTGATTGATAGAATATTTTGTATAAAAAAAATTCTCACCACGCTTTTGCATTATTTTTGAAATAATTTAAGGCCTTATAGACCATAAATAATAGAGTATGTTGTGGCTGTGCAAAGTTTGAATTCAGGCCCTGCTTGTGAGAAGTGACGGTGTGATGGATGTTTTTTCTTGAAGTGTAAGATTTGGAAGGTTTGCTGAATGATGATGAATCTGTTTATAAGTCCCGGAGATGTGTGATATGTGTTTTGATAAATGTTGAGGGATATCTGAGTGTGAGAAGTAACCTACAAACAAGTATTAGGTCAGATCAAAGGCCTGTTCAGTCATTCTCTGTGATGGAGTCTAGGGAGCTGAGGATATGTTAAATTGTCACTCTCTTAGCATAGGCCCCTGGCTTGTGTTAGTAACTTGTGTGGAGATTGTGTGTAGATTGTTTCATGGCCTCTAGAAATTCTTCCTACACTTTGTCTATTCCTTTGAAGTCATTTGAGTTTTTGGCCTCTGTGATGTTCAGTTAGGGAGCTTTAACAGATTATCATGAGATGAATCTGGGACTGAGCAGGACTGTGAAGGTATTGATAAATGAAGTTACTGCAGAATGGTTTCTGTTGGAACAAAACTTAAAGATCGTCTAGTTCCAGTCACCCTGTCATATCAGGGACACCCTTCCACTTGACCAGGTTGCTGAAAGCCCCATCCAGTTTGGCCTTGAATGCTTCCAGGGATGGGGCACCCACAACTTCTCTGGCCAATGTATTCCTCATCATAACCATACTAAAGAATTTCTTCCTAATACCTGATGTAAACCTACACTCCTTCAGTTTAAAGCCATTCCCCCTCATCCTGTCACTACATGGCCTTGTAAAAAGTCTCTCTCCAGTTCTCCTGCAGGCCCCCTTTAGGTACCGGAAGGCTGCCTAAGGCCTCTCCAGAGCCTCCTCTTCTCTAGGTTGAACAACCCCAAGTCTCTCAGCCTGTCTTCATAGGAAAGGTGCTCCAGCCCTCTGATAGTCTTTATGACCCTCATCAGGAGTTGCTCCAACAGTCCCATACCTTGCTTATGTTGTGGACTCCAAAGCCTGGACATAGCACTCCAGCGGAGTTATGCGAGACTGTAGTGGAGGGGAAGAATCACCTCTCTTGGCCTGCTGGTCACACTTCTTTTGATGCAGCGCCCGTTATGATTGGCTTTCTGGCCAACTTGCTGAAGGAGTGCTCAATCCCACTGTCCATGTAACAGATTAAAATATTAAACAGTGACAGTCTTAACACCGACCCTTGAGGAATGCTCCTCATCACTGGTCTCCACTTGGGTATTGAGCCATTGATTGCAACTGTATGACTGCAACCATCCCTCCAATTCCTTATCTATTAAGCAGTCCACCCATCAAATCAATCTCTCTACAGTTTAGAAACAATGGCATGGTGTGGGACAACACAAAATGCTTTGCACAAACCCAGGCAGATGGCTTCAATCACTTTTCCCTCATTCACCACCACTGTTACCCCATTATAGAAGGCCTCCAGATTTGTCAGGCATGATTTGTCTGTATTGAAGCATTGTTGGCTGTCACGAATTCCCTCCTTATTTTCCACATGGCTTAGCATAGTTTCCAGGAGGATCTGCTCCATGGTCTTGAGCACAGAGGCGAGACTGACTGGCCTGTACGTCCTCAGGTCTTCCTTTCCACCCCCCCCCCCCCCCTTTTTGAAAGTGGGGGTTATATTCCCCTTTTACAGTAACTGGGAACATCATCATACTGCTATAACTCCTTAAATATGATGCACAGGGTCTTAGCCATTTCCTCTGTCATTATATATATGCGTTATACAGTATTTCCAGGTACATAAGCTTGGAAGTTGTTTTTTTTGGCAAGCAGGATATGTTCCTGGGAAACAAAGCAAGGAGTGTTTTTGGTTTCAAGTGGATACTGAAGAAGAAAGATTGATAATTCTCAGAAGAAGAAAAGAAGAATATGGGAGTCTATTTTATACTTTTGATTGGTAACTTTAGACAGAGAAAAACTTTGGACAGGCTTGGATAGAGAATAGCAGGTTTAGATAAGCATAAAAATATTTTATATTGAATTGAAACAAAAATTGAAACAAAACTCACCTGTTTGTGTTTATTCTTCATTGCATCTTAATTGCTCTTAAAGGAAGATTGAAGTAGTTTTATAGTAAACTGGTTTCTTCTTCTGAATTAGTTTATGAGTTAATAATTGGTGTCAAATGAGTCTATGTACTTTGCTGATGTGCTAGAAAATAAAATCAGCTGGGAAATAGTCACAATTGAAGTTAAAAGCAAGATACTGTATTTATTACTAAAGTTGTAGTGTAATAAATAATGGATTTTATATGTAGTCTCAAATTTTCTGAAGGCAAGATTGTGAGAAACCCCTGTAGCATAATGTAATCTGAAGTAACTAACATGCTACGCATGGGAAGGTATTGAAATGAATTTTCATATCACTTGTTTTGTACTCATGGGTGTTTTAATGATATTTTATAGTGTCTTAGTAGTATCCTTCAAAACTAAAGCAGCATTCCTCTGAAATAGTTTTGTCACTGCTTTATTGGCATCAGAACTGGTATGCTACAAGAGATGATGATATGCTGACATTTAAATGGACTCTAGTGTCTAACGTAAGAAGGGAATGCAGATCTTCCTCTTCTGTTAACTCTTTTTTTTTTTTTTTACAGGGGTTGGCAACTTTTCCTCTGTGTGCTGAACCATTTTAGTGGTAATTTCTGTTAAGGTATCCTAATCTCTACCCTGCAGTAATGGGTCCATATAATACACTACAGCAAAGTGCGTTTGCAAGTGAGCCTATTTCTCCCTGCCCCAAATCAACATAAAATTATATCTTCCATGTGTAAAAAGCCTACAGAAGAATTAGCAGAGTAGTCACATAGCTGAAAACAAAGATATTGTCTTGTCATCAGATATATTTTCTTTTGAACTGACATGTTCCAGGTACAGCTTCCTCTGGTCCTTTTGGTGAGAAATATTCAATTTCTGCAAAATTCAAGAGATCAAAGCTGTCAAAGTCAGACACTTCTGTAAGTGCCAGCTTCACCCTCTGGCATATTCTTTGCTAAAAAGTTCCATTTTGGGTTGTTTGTATAACTTAATGTCATCAGGAATGTTTTCTGTTACAGATGTCCTAGAAGGCCTCTAAATATTTTATTTACATCGTATTTTACTTTTAGTACAATTCTTTAAAAAATTGTTGCATAATAAGTATCTTGTTTGCCCATTAGTAGTAATGTCTCCTAATTGAATCTTTTTTATTACTATGATAACATCTAGATTATTTCAGCTAGACAGAGCTTGAGTTGTGGTAAAATTTGCATAAACCTACAGCAAATAACCCTCTCTAACCAGGGGAGTTTATAATATGGAATAATTTAGGAAAAAAATAGAAATATATACTAATTCATATGATGCACTTTTCATTTGGTATAGCGCACCCTCTGCGTGGTCACTTTCTTTTGGGTGTCTCCTGCTGTGCGTAGAGAGAATTCAAGGATAACTGGAATTCCATTGCCTTTTCAAAGCTTGAGGTTTATCTGCATTAATGGTGTTATACTGGTTTCTTTTTATTAGGATTAGGTGTACTGGCAAATTTGCCTTTTAAAGCACCGGCTTTCCAAAATAGGGTAAGACACGAAGTATCCAAAGCCAATCTGAAATGTTTGAACAAAATAGTATTTGGTGGCATAATAAATGCAGCTGACAAAGATTAATTAATATCTAGAAAGTTAAATTCAATGCCCTAAGACTTGTCTTGTGTATTATGTGACTTCATGGCCTTCATAAAAATCCTCATGGATGCATCTAACTACACAAGGATCATGCCCAAAGCTGTGCTCAACTCATTACACAAACATTCAGGAGAGGACAGTATAAAAAATGTGTTAAGTTCTAGACAATAGAAAGAAATTGGGAAAAAGAACATATTAGAGTCCAAAATATTTTGGATATATTTTTTTTATTAAATTTGGAATTTTATTGAATTTTGAGTTTAATTTTATAATTTTATTTGCATAATTGTTACAGCAACTGAGTTACTCCTGTAGGTGTTAAGTAATTATAAAGCACTAGATTTCTTTGACTATTTATTGAGTTGTCATAGGTACTTCATTTTTATTTCATTTTTATTAACATTTCATGCACTAAATAGAAGGGAAAAGTTTACTGGTTTTGCATGAAATTGCTAATTCCACAGTCTGTGAGTACCCATTACACCATGAAGCAGAGAATTTAATTTTTTTTAATCTTCTACAAAAAAAATGTACATTATATATATATATTTTTTTTAAAGCACCACTATTTTTGCCTCTTTTTTTCCTGAAAATAGTAATTGCAATAAAATGGCATACCATCTCCAAATATGCTGAAATGTCAGACTGTTTACTGCCAAAGTAGAGATATAAAAATAAACTAGTTTTGCTTTACTGAGTAAACAACCAAAAATATGTTGATTATGAATATGTAAGTGTCATTTATATGTGGGGTGGCTGACTTTTTCCCATCTGTCAAATCTATACAGATTAAGAGTCTGATGTAAATGTCAATATGAATCCAAGTATGACAGCTCTATTTATTTCTAAACATGATATACACCATGGTGCCTGTTTCTGTAACCAAGTGTGCCTGAAAATTAAGTGTGTCATAAGAATTCATTTAAAGAAACAGCCTACAGTCTGCTAAAGACATCATATAAAGAAAAATATCCTTTTCAAGAAGGGAATTTGTTACTTGACTATTTTAATGTGAATTGTTTCTTCTTTGCAGCATGTCTACTACATCTTTGGTAGCCAACCTGATTACCTCATATCATAAAAATTTAGTACCTTTCTACTGCAGTAGTTACTGGGTTATTGTTCATTTTGAAGGTATAATCAAGTCCATAAATTGCTAACTCTGCTGCTGAACTTAGGCCAATAATCTAAAGTCTTTTTTTTCCCTATGGTCCATCTTGCAAGGTTTTTTCCTTTGCTAAGCAGTTTAAACTGATATTTATGGATAAGTGGAGTAGCATTATAACATGCATATTATTCTCAGTTTAATACAGTTATATTCTGATTGGATATGTTGAAGGTAGTGTATTTCTGCATTTTTTTTTCTTTTCCTGAACCTACACAGCATTATTATTTGGGGTAATCTGGCCAATTCAGCCCAAGCCTTCAGCATGTTCTTTATAGACCCAAATCACATTGCAACATGGCTAGGTTGCAGTGTTCTTGGGCTCCATTAATTATATTGTTTAGTGATACCTGGAGCAGTAGCATTATTAATGGTGTGTGAGAAAGATGAAAATTACTTGGGGCACAAAAGCTGGTGGCAGAAATATCCTTCTACAAGCAAGAATCGGCAGGGTTCACCATAAAGGAGTAAAGGTAGTGTTAAATGATTTTTGTTTAGGTAGAAACTAGTGGCCTCTAGTTCCTATTTACCCACTGCATTTAGTTTTGAAGATTAATGAATTCTTTTAAAGAAAGAGAAAAATAAATTTTGTAGGTTCATTAACATAAAGCAGTATTCTTTTAATGGCAATGGCTGTGGCAAATACTTCGGTAAAATTGGTTAGAATTATTCTATTTGTGTGAGCACTAATCTCAATCAGCCATTCTGAAAACATTATACTACAGTTGTATTAAAAGAGTACCTAGTTGTATAGAAAACGTCATTTCATGGTCCTTTGCTTGTCAGATATTACACTTCAGTTATCTTAAAGGCCATTTCTTATGAGAAGTATCTAGAAATATGCTAGTGTGCAACCTGATAGTTTTGATCCTCCTATTAGGAACTCTTTGATAGTTCACTCACTAGAACAATTTTCCAGGGCTCCCTCACCAGGATCATTTTTTTTGCTGAGGTGTCTGGACATCTTTCAGTGACTCTTCCAAAACAAAAATAACAATATTCCTTTGTGTAATTTTCCATGGGATTCTTCAGTCTCTTAATGTTCAGTCTTTTACATGCGGGAGTGTCCACCTAGGTGTTAAAGTTGCTTGACTACAAAACTGAATATCTACTCAGCTCAGTTCAAAGTGAGTGTAGTGGTAGGCATGACCTTAAGCAGTGAACACTGATGTTTCATGACTCACACTGTCCAGTTTTAACATTATCTGTTATGAAAGAATGAACACCATTTTGTTTGCTCATTTCCTGAAGTGAAAAGTCATCTGCATAAAAATGTGGCCTTTTAGTCTAACCACTTATCTGTAATACTTTAATCTAGTACAGTGTCTGATAATTTCTGAAGCTGATGTAGGGTCTCACAAGCAGTCTTTCAATACCCTGCTGTTTTTATTCCAGCTCCTGTTTGTAGGTGAGAAAGCTGAAGAAGTGAGTGAAGCATTTATAACACAGTGGGCAGTAGTACTTGTACTGTTAGAGCTCATTAATTCCTTTCACAGACCAGTAACCATTGTCCCAGAATGCTCCAGCTTTAAGGACAGTTTAACTTCACTTTGCCATTTAAAATGTAGGCTGATTCTTATATTAATTTTTTTTTATTTGCTACTGAAGACAGGCATATTTGTCTTTGTTCTCAAAATTTTACTTGCTCAGTGCATTTGTCACTTTTTTTTCGTTTACTTATATATGTATGTTTCTGTTCTGTGATTATTATTTTTTTTTAATATTTGTGCATGTAGCATAGTAATGGAAAAAGTTCAAGTCAACCTGAGCTTAGTTGTATGATATTCAAGAGTTACTCAGGATTAGTAGGGCTTCTCTGTGAATGGTACTATTGTATAAGTAAATTTTCCTCCTAATAGTTTGTGCCCATTTCATTAGTAGAAAATTAAGCCTGTGAATTAATAATGAATTTTGAGGAATTAAAATACAACCAAACTACTAACCAAACTTTTAATGGAGTTTTCAATTTCTGTAATGTTTGTTGGGGAGGAGAGTGTCTGTTTCCCATCAATCTGGAAGACTCTGAAACATTGATCTTAGGTCCTGCTACATATGTGGCCATGTGTTCGAATGCTATTAGGCTCAGAAAATGTTGCCCGAATTTAATATTCTTTGGCAAAACTATTTTTCATTTCAAGCAACTGGATGGATAGTGTGAGGTTACTAAAAATCATGACATGTTTTCACCTACTACTGAACTGGAAGTCTGGCATAATTTTCCTTGCTGCACACAATATTGGCAGTCTGTGCCTGGACTTCTGCTAGATTTAATTTTGCTGTGCTTGTGCCTTGCTTGGTGCTTCCTGCTGCTCTGCAGACCTGGAGAAAGACTTTTTCATTCATCTGTTTTGTTGCAAAAATGGTTGTTTGGTTTTTTTAGGTTTTTTTTGTCTTTTTAAGTGAAAGTGCTTTTTAATCTGCTCAGCGAGGCACAGCTTGATTCCACATTTTCTTGGGTAATGGATTTGGGTGCATTATTTGTTGCTCTTCAGACTTGGAAGTGACTAACCTAGTTTCAGCTATGAATGTATTCTCCAGTATTTTTTGCTCACTTAGTTGCTTTGGATATTTGGCTGTTTGAGCAGAAGGGAAAGGGAGATTAGGGATGTACTGTTCCATGCCCTGGAGACATGTGCCTATAGGCAGCTTTTGTATAGTTTCTGGTGATAAATGGATATAATATTGACAGAGAACAAGGAATTTTGCTGTATGTTTGTCAAGAAGGTATAAGAGTATGGACAATCTTGATGGAGCAGAGAATAACTCAATGGTTATATTCATAATGTATTCTGTTGTATAAGCATGTTCAAAGCTTTCCCAACTCATTCAAGTCCTGCTGTTGTTGACCTGCTGAACAGAATTTGAGGAAGATAATGCATTCACAATGAGTGGAAAATATTTTATTATTATTATTTTTTATTTCATATCCCTTTCTAATGTTAACAAATCATCTGCATAAACACAAACACACTCTTTCACAAAAGCTTGTCTAAAAAGTGATATTTGCAGAAATGTCAGTTGCAATCTTTGTTTTCTTCATGTCAGTTTGATAAAGGAAAGGATAGCCTGCACTAGTGTTTACTCCAGGCCTTCTGAAATTTAAATACAGCAATAGTTCTTAATATCTTGGTTAAACTAGAACTGTGTTCAGATGCTGAGAGTCAGAAGTGCTAGGGGCTGAACTGGGGATATTTGCCAGTGGAGAAAAGCCACCAGCAGTACTATCTCAGGATGGGGACTGAACAGGAGCTATTAAGGGAAATGCCTTGCACCACAGATTCTGAGCCTTTTCTCTCATTGCAATGGCTGACTAGGAAACATACTCTTTTTGGCAAATTCTTTTGGCAGCAACAAGGAAACTTTGTATTCTTGTATTTCTCAACCTGATTCTGATTGCTAGACAAACTACAGTATGCAGGAGTGGATGTTAACTAAATTTCCTCACACTAAGAAATTTTGGAAAACCATAGTACATTTAAAAATACCTTTTAAACTTGCATATTGATTTTGTAATTCTGCCTATTTCTGATAGTCAGAATGAAAATTTGGGAGAGCTTCCCCAGAGGATGCTTTTCTAGTGCTCGCTTTATATAGTGATGCTGCAACTAGATGGTCTTAGGTCTCAGTGCACAGTTCCATGTTCTGCTTTGAGGTAATGGTGAACAATTCTTTTATGAGAAAGACAGCTGTAAGGATAGGATACTTCTTCTAAATATACAAAACATCAGGTGTGAGCCCACTCTTCCTGTCCTTTATCTAGAGTTGTAGGTCACTATAGTTATGTGTGTCCATCCAAGATTTTTCTTATACTAGACTTCATTGGTGTCAGATCTCATTATGAGTTTTTGTATGTGCAACAGGTTTGGGCTGAGTAAACATCATCTACTTCTAGACTTTGTCCATCATTTCCATAATGAGTGGCTCAAGGAAAATTTTTGTCTTGTGTAAGAAGAAAAAACTTTCCATGCTCCTACAGAGCAGAAATGTACTGTACAACTTTCACAGCCTCTTGCTTGACTAGCGTGTTACTAAAGACATTTAGGTCAAAGCAACCTTGTTAAACTTGGTATGGATTATTTCCTCCTCGGTGGAGTCTTCTCATATGGTTGCCTCAATTCCTACAGAGCAAATTTCTGTAGCTTGTTATTTGCTGGAAATGCCAGCATAGCTTCATAGGGAATTGACACCAAGGAAACCAGATTAAACTGGATGGTGTGACATAGACATATGTATAAATATAACATAGTATATAAGTCTTTCATGTCTTTTTTGAGTATTAATTGCCCCAGAAGACTGTCTGTGTTCTATCACAAGGGTAAAAACAGAAAACATTTTAGAAATTAATGCCGTGTGGTTAGCCAGCACCAGGACCCTAAGAACTTTGGAAGTATGAATAAATGTATTCCAATTACTGACTAATGCAGGTAATGGGTTTATGGTACTTAGAGGGCTGGATCTGTTCCCTGACAGCCTGCAGACATTAGGGGCCCCTCATGACCAGCCTGCAATGTAGGCATTATGGAGTGATTTTTACTTTACTGCCTTTTCCATCAGATCATCCCCTTTCTTTCACACACAAGGTTAATTCACTTCTTGATCACATTATTTCCTCGCTGCTCTTTGACAATATAAAAATTCTGAGTGGACAGCTCAATCCCTCTTCCATCTCAGATTTGATTGTTATGGTATTGCCTGGCGTCCCTCAGAGGCCTCCAGCAGCCTTTGCTGCACTTTATGACACTTAAATGGCTGGGCTACAATTTCTCCATCTATTCACGAAATGCTGTTAATAACTCATTTTCAAAGAGGCCCTTCTTTGTGTCTTGGCATTAAAGGATTTTTTATTAGGTGCCAGGATAGGTGACACACAGCCCCAGTAACCAAAGAGTTAATTAATCTGTTGAAATTTATTGCCTTTTATACTGCACTCAGTGTGACAGTCCCTAAGAGAAACAGATACTATATTTACAACCGAGCTGAAATATTCAGTAATATAGTCTGCATACCGACCCACTCCATCAGTGTATGCCTTTTGCTGGAGTACCCATTAATCAACTAAGATGGATTTGTGTAATCTGTCTTCTTTCTTATTCTGAGATTCCAATAAATATTGAAATAATAATTTATTGATTACTCTGCAATATAAATGTGTAGTAAAGCCACCCAAGATACTTGCATACTAATGCATTTCAAAGCTCTTGGCATCCTGTAGGTATGAGGAAGAGAGAGATTGTAACAGGGGTTAGTGTGAAATTCCTCAGGAATGTAGAACACTCAGTTCTGTGTTAGCAGGATGTGGTGGTCCTCTAAGGTAATTTTTGAGATTTTATGTTGAGGGAAAACCTAGCTTGTATTACTGGCCCTTCATATGGATGACAATAAACATGAGTGTTTGTTTTGTTTTGCAAACCAAAATTTTTCAATTCCTTTCAAGTGAGGTGTTTATCAGAAGATTCTGGCTTTGTTCTTTCTCAAAAGAACAGTCTGGGCTGCCCACTATATTGAAGTCCTGCTGTAAAGGATGTGTGCGCCTGTAATATGCATGACTCAGTGCGGCAGATTATTTGATGCGACTCTCCTGAGAGTTGAAATAAAGAAGGTTCTGTCAAGGGAGGGATTATGACAGCTTCTGGCATAAATTAGAGAATTTATGTGGAGTGCTGTAATTCATTGCAGCCTTTCTTTAGTAGTGGGATGCAATATACTATGGGTCTGCCGTCCAAGGTTTTCACACATCTAATCCTGCTCTGTGCTAGGGCCTGGCGTGGACTATAAGGCAGTTTTGTTTACTCTGTGCTGCCTTCCTGTGGTAATTTCTCCCTACCTCCTTCTGATTTACTCCTTTTTCTTGTTTATCATGTTAGTAGTGGATAATCCAAACTACTGAAATGTCCAGGTAGAACAGTTTGCTTTTATTTGCAAAGCAACTCTCTTTGTATATGACCTTGTATGGTACATAGCACTGAATAGGATTCAAATATGATAAATTTTAATGCTGTTTTCGAAAAAAAAATCCTGCATCAAAAATTTAAGGCTGGACAGTCTACTTGGGATATCACCTGAGGAATATTAAATGACTCTTGTGAGACAGTAACAATGTACCTCTTTATGCTTTTTGTTCTCTTCATTATTTCTTTATGACTATGACAGCTGGAAGCCACTGATATTTTTGCCAGAGAATGCTGCAAGCAAAAAACTGAGCAAAGTTTTTGGATCTCTCGGAGATGTACTTTTTCATCATCTTCAATTAGAATGTTTGCCTTTACTTCATAGTCTTCTCTCTTGCCAACAATTGAGATATTATTATGTAACATTTTCCTCACTGCCATTTGGAAAAAGCAGGTCATTGTGCTTTCGTTGAGAATGCCTACAAGTAAAGAAGTCTGCTCTGCCAAATCTTTTTCCCTAAGGAATTAGGAGAACCAGTCCCTCTGCCTGATGACTTGCACTTCACTGTCTAGCATGGACTAAATTTGTTCTAAAGCTTCAGTGGCCTGTTTAGGAGACTCTACTTTCTCAAACACTGAGAAAGGTCAATTTTCAAGAATAAACACAGACCTACATCCCTCTAGAAATCAGCTTTCTTATTAGAAGATTACTTATGATCATCAGCATGGCTGTCATGTGGTATACAAGATATTTAATTCTGCTTAGCTCTTATGCTATAAATTCAAGAGTTTTCTCTCTCATGTGTATATGGATAACCACTGTGTGAGACTTTCAGTGTAACTGTTGGTCTGTAGGATGTGTCCATTTTGCCCTGAAGAATCAAAAGCAAAATTTAACTGCTGCTTATCTCTTCTAAATTCCAAATAATTACCGAGACAGGAATATTTGTGGGGTTTTTTTGCTTATGAAGAACTTTAACCTTCTTCTGGGTGCTCTGCTTTCTCAGTACTTTGGTACCAGCCAGTATTATCTGTTTGTCTAGTATTGAACATAGCATATTCTCACTCACGAAAATCATGATCATGAGTGGAGTTTTGGGGGATAATATTTTTCCTTGAATAGGTCAGGAGCCCTTAGTTCAATTCAATCACAAGTGGTTTATGCAGCACATTTCAAGTCTCCATAACAATTTTTCATAGTTTTGGGTAACTGCTTCTGATCAGAATAACTGAAGTATAGATAAAATTGTACTGCACAGAATTTGTTTTCTAGTGTCTTGCTGATAAGGTTAACCAGATGGTGAAGTATAATCATCTAGGCAGTACCATAGATCATCACACACACACACAAATAGACAAAAATGGAGGATGATAAATTTTCTCTTAGTTTTATTTGTACATGAATCAAAAAATACTCAAAACCTACAGAAAGGCAACCTTTTGAAACTAAAGAAAACCAGTGCCATTAGTTTCTATATTTCTCTTTATAGTACAACATTCTAAGGAAGTCTAAACCTGTTGGTTGCCCTTTTTATCTTTAATGAAATTTCACCTGTTGCGAATTTTATGTAAAATTTCAGGAATGTGTATTCTCTTTCATAATTCATTAATTATGTTAATAGCAAAAACAAGGGGTTAAAAATAAACTACTTAGTATGGGATTTTTTATGCTATGTTGCTTTAGGTGATCTGAAGTCAGCTATGTAGGAAGATCAGAGGATTAAGTTGCTTTGCACCACAATTTGGCTGTTAACTCAAAATTGGGTTAACAATAATAATAATGCTATAAATATGTAAATTAGGTTAGGTTTTTGAGGTTTTTCTCCCTATATGATCCCTGTTCTCAAGAACAGCAACTTCTAGTCATAGTAAAAATACTAACAGTGGTCTTAGGGTATCTGGTGGGATTGTGCATTTTGAATATTTAGTTATCAATTGTTTCTTTAGTCAATACCATTGCCCAGGGTGGTCTGGTGATTACACAGGATTGATATAAAAATTATTGCAGCACACAGCATTGCAAGATGCACATCACTCAGTAACTGTGCTTCTTCAGCCCCAAATTAAGTTGTATTGAGATTGACTGTACCGATTGGATATGAAAGACTTCAGGTGTCATGAGAAATGTTGCTGCTTCTGCTCAGTGTAGTGGGAATTTTGGTTCATTGAAAACCTTTTTGGAATGCAAGGTCAGGTCTGGTATCACATATATGTAATCATGTTAAATATTGTGGGACTGGGCTTTGCAAGCTTTTCAGGGGTGTACAAATTTGGATTTTTGTGGTGAGTTTGTGTGTGAATTATAACACCGTGATTTCTTTTTCAGTGCAAGTGATGAACAAAATGAATGAAAACAAACTATAGCTAAGTATTGTTATGTGGGAGAATTTATGTGAGTTGTCTGTTAGGAATGTTCTAGCGTTTGGCTGAAAGAGGGGAGTTGGAAAGAGGATTGCTGTAGGGGTGGATGTGAAAATCATGTGGCAATGCATTGTTTTCCATGGGAAGTATTGATTGATACACTACCGTTTTGTGATGGTTTGTAGGAGACCAATTATTTCAATTTCACGGGTGCTTGTATTTCAGGAAATACTTCTCTAATTTTGTGCAGAACTATTTTCTACAATTGTTGTTTGTACTCAGAGTAAAAATATTATCCTTTATAAGTTCAGAAGTTTATACATCTTTTATCATTGTCAGCTGTTGCTATGTATTATTCAACTTGGGTGTGAAGAACCATTTTCTAACCAAGTGTTTTTGCAGAAAATTTATTATTTCTCTTTCCAGATGTGTCTCTATATGGGACATTTTTATTTTTGTTTACTTTTAGAGAAATTACAGTGGGTGAGTGAACCCATCATTTAGACATTGAAACAGCATATAAGTTTTAAAGTGAGAATACTCAGGAAAAAGCCATTAAATGGCTTAAAGGTGATTTCTGCTTCATTCTGCTTCTAAAGCATTCATAGTAAACCTGAAAGAAATAAAGTATATATATATATCTGTCTTTACTGTTATGCCTGTGATTATCACAGATTGTGATATTTCTTTAATTGAGAATGAGATTTCTTTAAATTGAAAGTCACTTGGGACCCTTTACAGAATTGAGAATGAGATTTCTTTAAATTGAAAGTCACTTGGGACCGTGTACAGCTGTGGTGTGAGGAAGTGTTACACCGTCCAAAGTCGATGGCAGTTGTGGCCTTATATGCTAGGCCTGCCTATGGCCTCTGTCTCCTTAGCCATACTGTATTAATATCATTTGGATATTCTCAGAGGTTATTTTTTCCTACGAGCTATGTATTATGGCTGGCAACTTGTGACAGGTGAATTCTGGTTCCCATATGTTGTATGCAAGTCTGCAGGAAAATATATCCGTGTTCTTCACATCAAGCTGCCAAAATGTCAGCAGTCACCTCTCAGCATAAAGACCCTCAGAAACACAAAATAAAAGTGCTTGGCATCATCCCTTGTAAATGCAGGCCTGTCTGAGAAGCTATCTGTAGAGATAGATCTGTCAGTCACCGTGGAGTCTTGTGTGTGAGGGAACGTGACACGACGCGGTCGCAGCTTGAGCACTGCACTTTCCTGCCATGAAGTGAAGCATCTGGCACCAAGGCCAGCTGACCACAAAATTGAATGACACTCAAGGTGACTCTGCCATTGGCTGTTGGCTTTTATTAAACCACCTTCTTAAGCAGTAAAATTAAAGCTGAGCAAGTTGTAATGAATCCCAGAACCATTAAAAATTCTGATTTGGAAAGGACCCACAAGGATCGTTGAGTCCAACTCTTACATTTCTCCATGGTGTTTCATGCCTCTTTAAAAATTTTTAAAGCTTTGATGTATGCATCTCAGCTGTTTTTTTTCTGGGCTTTATTTGAGACAGAAACCTTGCAAGTTTGTGTTAAGTAGAGTTATATTAAATCTCTTTTGAAAAAAACCAAACAAGCTCTGTGGTAGTTGATATCTTTATATTACTCAGCTTTGAGCTTCTTTTTTTGTTATGCTTCTCCATGGTTGCTACTAATTAAGAGTACTTTATACAGCATTAAGTTCAGAGAGTCAAACTGAAAGGTGATAAGATAGTATGTGTAATATTTAATTTAAATCTGATTTGAATGAAATTAAAATAATGGAATCAAGTTACAGTCTATGTTCATATAATCAAGAATTAAAAATTAAATTACACCAAACTCTAACATCCATAAACTTGACAGAAAGAAGAACTGCCATTTTAAAGTCAGAGCAAAAATGAAAAATATCATCTGGAGGTCTGATTTTTAGGAGTTCTGGTTTTTGTTATTTTTTTCTTAATTTATTTTTTCCTTTATTTGTTTGACTGTTTTTCTTTTTTAATATATAATTTAATTTTTTTTCTTGAAAATGATGAGAAACTGACATATGTAACATGCATTCTGAACCTTCTACTGTTGAGATCTGCTTCAAGCAATGCTAAAATTTTCACATACTGAAAACTGGCAGTTTCTTTGTTGAAAATCAAATAAAAAATAGAAATATTGCTTGAGGGTGGCATGTGAAAATTTCAGATTTCACATGTAGGAATCTTTATCTTTTGGATTTGTTGTTCTTAGTTATAGTCATAAAATTCCAAGTTTATTTGGGCAAACAACAGTATCAAATTTAAGACATTCTGGCTGACTATATTTACTCCCAGGAAAATCCTAGAAACAAGATACAGAAGGGTATAAAACACATGGTACTTTATATAATGTGCCTTATAGACTTAGAAATTTAGAAGCTTGGGATTTAGTTTGCTCGTACTTAGTCTTGCTATTTATCACTTTCTTGACTTTATTTTTTTGTCAAATATTTTATTTAATGCTTGTCATCACTGAAGCTGGCAAAAAATTTCTCTAATTCCTCTATTTTCAGCTGGGCTTCGTGTGTGGGGAAAGATTGTATGCCATCTACTAATGTTAACATTGCTAATATGACTGTTGATGTGGGATTTAAGATTCAGTAAGCAAATCATCTGAGACAAAAGAAATTTACAAAAGCTTGTTTTAATATTCAAAACATTCTGTTTCTCTGTGCTCTATAAAAACTTTGTCATTCTCTTATACAACAATAACATGCGAGGAAGTCTAGCTTGCAGGAAAAGTAAACTAGCATTTTATTTATGGAGTTTTTCCAAAAAGTTGGAATTTGAAGAGCTTGCTATTGTAAGAAAATTTTGGTGCTGTAACAAAGCATATGTTGGAGGAAAATCTTTTAGTATCAGGTCATTCTACCATTAAAATTCATTGTAATCCAATGCAAAAGAAACATAAAAGTAAGGATCATTTAAGTCACATTTTATCCAATAAAATAAATTGCGCCAGCAAAATATTTTTCTTTCTAATGTTTATGAATATTTCACAACTTTTTCAATGAAGATTAATTTTATTTTTATAAAATTAGTGACTGGCTTGAACTTCCAGGACAAGAATTTTAGAGGAAGCCAAGTAGTTTTTATTTTTTCCTCCTGACTTTATGTTCCTCCAAGGGAAAAAAATAGTGATGTATAAGTTATTGTTTGCATGGAGGGACAAATATGGTGTACTTTAATATTCCAGAACCGGTTCTAACTAAACTAACTTTTATCTAATTTGCTGATATAAAACTGCTTTTATTTGCCAATAAATTGGAAGAAATCCATTTCTCTTGACCCTGACTGAATGTGTGACCATCCTCTTAGACATTAACTTCCTCCAGGGTTCAGCATTGATAAGGCAGCTCAACAACAGAGGCTCCAGAGAAAATCTGAGTTGTAGGAAAATACCTAAACTAGAACTGCACCAGACAGGGAAGGCAGATGAAGGTAAGATAGATGAACTGGGTTTAGATAAAAGTTGTCAGGTATTCAACAGGAAGACTGGTAACATGGAACAATAGAAAAAAATGTACTTCGCAGATGAGAGATGAGAGATCAACAACATCAAAGAGTGATAGACCTTTCCTTTCCAGGCTGATGCCAGCCTAGCTGGAAAATACTTATTATTACTGAGGTGTATTGCTAAGAATGGTGTCAATATTAATGCTTAGTGTAGTAACTCATTTATCCTTTCTGCCTTTTTGTGCGTGTTAGCCAATAAATGTATTTTACACTCCTGAGCTGCAAGTAAAAGTGATGCGGAGAAGGGAGAAATTCAAAGGCAAATTAGTTTCTGTCCTTAAAGCTAAACTCATTCTTACCCCTTCCTTGCCTGCCTTCTCCCAGAATAGGCTGCCCTCATCCATGTTGTGCATTGAGAACAAGCCCTGCGCTCTGTTGCACCACAATGAAGTCAGGGGATGGTCTTGGAGACTGTTTCTTGGCATGGCATGAAGCCATAGTGGACAACACACAGGAGCTACGTATTAATGGATGGTTATAGATTAGTATTCAATCCTATGCCTTGGCTGTGGATAGACTGTGATGCAGTTCTTCATTCTAAATGAGGCTTGGGTTGGGTTTTTTAATCAGGGGCAACTTAATTTTTCATGTTATTTGCACACAAGATTGCAGATTGCAGACACAAGATCTGCAAGTTCAGAATCTTCCTTATCTCTGTCCATGTCCTTTCTTCCTGGTTCTCTGTGCGATGCTGCAGAGCCAAAATTATGTGTTTTGTTTGCTTTTACCTGTGTTCTTTTTGTTGGTGTTTTAATACTAAGCTATTATTAACTTGCTATGATTTTCCCTGAACAGCAAAAGGTAGGATACAAACCAGAGGTAATAGTCTCAGTATCTGAATAATACAAGAAGTAAGGCAAGTTAAGGAAAAAATGAGAGATATTAAAAAGATTCAGAATTATATGGCTGCATCAACTTGGTGGAGGGAGAAAGGATTCTTTTATGAAGAAATTTAGTGCTGTGAGTTCCTGCCAAAATCTAACAGAGCAGAAGTCTTAAAGTACAAGAGAAGAGAATAAATATTTTTTCATGTCCTCCCCTGTTTGTCATCATTAACCAGGTAACTCCTTTGGCTTGAGTGACATGTGCTGCACGGTGGAAAATATTTTAAAAATATTTAGATTAATTTTTTGTTAGATAAAATTAGATGGATATCTAAATTTTAAATTTTACAAGTTACCTGATTTCAATTAAAAGAAGTAAAATCAGAGTTTATTTTGCTCCAGCTTTGGCCAGAAGAGGGAACCATCTCACTGTATCAACCAGCTACTTCTGTGACAGCACTTAAAAACAGGTTTTGCTTTTGTTTTTATTCCTGCATTACAACTAAATGCAAATCTAAGACTGCTGAACCATCTCGGGACTCCTTTAGAATCATAAAGATATTTCTTTACCTTAGCTTTTATTAACACTTTAGAATCACAGTGAGTATATTGTGTTCTGCATTTACAACCAGAGGGGAAAAAAGAGGAAAAAAGTTGCTTAATGCAGACTTGTTAGCTTGATTGCTTTGCATATGAAGAGCTTACATCTACGTTGTTCATGCACTATTAAAATAATTTTCAATAGTAGTGTCTTTGAGAAGTACAGTGAATTGAAAAGAACATAAAAAGGTGAATATGCGAATTTGACCAATCTGGGGGGTGTATTAGTGCAGTTTTTGTTACACAACTAGCCCACACATCCAGAGGATTTCTACATTGCAGAGAATGTAAAGTACTCAAGAATGACTGATAGAGTTAGGGGCTTTAAGCCTGGGAATGTTGCTGCCAGAAACAAGTAATTCCTCCTCACTGCATAGAAACCTCCCTCTAGGTAATTGCAGGCACTGGGTTTCATTGATTGGAAAGGGGCAAGAATTGTGTTTTCTCTCAGCACGCAAACATTATTTTAAAATATATATTGGAATCTCATTTACTTGGCTTGGGTTTTGGCACTGGGGACCTCTGTCCAGTTCCTGCAATTGTTATGAGATTGGCAGGCAGAACAACACTAGGTATAATTCTCAGGCATCCTTCAGCTGCCCGACACTGTTACAGTTCCTTTTCTGCAAGTAGATGAGTGGAGGGAAAATGAATTCACAGGTCAGTTTTTCCTCAGCTGGGGAAGGATGTAACCTGCAGGTAGGCAGAGAAATAAAATATTGTTTCCTTACTCTTTTTCCCAATAGCCCAAGACTCTGTGCAAAATGGTTTTGGCGCCTGGGAAGCGAAACATGCCATAGTAGAGTATTTTGCAAGCTTTCTAGCCTTTATCTGCAACATAAGTAACATTAGTGCCTAAATATCACGGTAACTCTGTTAAAAAAATTATCAGTCAGCTTTGAACTGGTCTTGACTTGTTGAGTCTCACTGTGGCTGAGATTATTCACTTGTCAGGATGCCACTTTGGTCTGAGATGAGTTGCAGGAGCCCTTGTACATTGTGCCCTCAGGACAGCAAGGCTTTGCTTATTGGATGACACTGGAATGCATTAGTGTGTTATGTTAAGATACCTTTTGCTTTTAGTTTTGTTTTTGGGCTTCTGTTTACCAGTTTGGCTCAACTAATTTAAAATTGCTGGGAATGATAAGAATGATCAACACTCAAATGCATAATTTGACTGATCTTCTGTTTCTTAGGGTCAATGGCTCTGAACTGAAAGCAAATAGAGTGGATTGTTGGCTGATGAAATTTTACCATAGCATTCATTGCATCAAAAGATCTCAAATTCTGTGGATAATTAGTCTTTGGACCGAGATTTTGTCATTCAACTTCAGATATTGTTCATAATATGCCAGAATTGTTGAAATTATTTTTAGAGAAATTTAATTTTCTGTTTGTAGTGACTAGATCTCCCATATTTACTGAAGTCAGCTGGAGCTGTAATACCTCACATTCAGGGAAATAAAATGACTCTGAGGTTCTTAAACATGAGTGTAGAAGAATTGCTTTAAGCATCTAGTCGTTAAACTGTAAAACACACTGATAGAATAACATTAAAATGTGACATAGAAACACTCTTAGGAGGACCATCCACTTTAAGAAAATGGAGTCTAGAAAAAGTTATGACCGATTGAAAGTGCTGTACTGAGCATAAGCAGGAGAAAATTTAATTGTCCAAGATGTACTTTTCCTAGGGCACACGATTAATTGTAGTGGAAATGTTCAATTGCTTGTAATTTTGCAGAAAATTCCCTCCTGGGCTCTGAAACTTCACATGCTTAGTCATAGCCTAACGGAGCATTTTCTTAGAAAGTTCAGCTAATTGTTTTTAGTTATACGTGTGGGAATAAAAACAATTTTGGGGGACTTAGCTAAAAATGATTCAAGCTGACAATAAAAACTTTAGATTTACATGAGACTAGTAGAGGTCAAAAGGAAGGTTATTTTTTTGGGGTGATTTTCTGGTTTCTAATGGATTTTGGTTGAAAGAAATGGATGTCTTTTGATGTAATTTTGGGGAGAAAGAAACATAATAAATAGATTTGCATAAATAAAGACATAATCTGTGCTGTAATGGTTTGTAGCTCCAGTGACTTCTCTCAGCATTAATATGGCATATGTTCAACTATGCACTGGAATATTCACTCACTGTCTCAAAGAACAACTTAAAATATTTAGAATGTCCTTATTTAAGCAATACAAGCATGTAGCATTCAAAAGTCTTCCTTACTTTAAGAAAATCTTGGGAAGTTTTGCTTGAAAAAAGTTACTGGCTAGACCAGCACACTTTGTGTGCAATAGGTCGATTGTTCCAATGATGGTGTTATGAGAATACCTTGATTGCAACCTTGCATTGTAGTATGGTCCCTGTCTGTCTCTTCACTGGCCTATGCTTTGTTTTCAGTTTATATCACACTGGAACTAAAGTTGTGTATATTTTATGATCAGTCTTATTTTGTCGTTATTTTCTTTAGCTGGAAGTCTGCATATTTAACAAACATTCCTTTTTAGAATTTCTTTGTCACGGAACTACTCAGTCTTCAAAAAATATTTAGATTACGTGAGTGGTTTTGAGAAAACTGATCAAGCTGAGATTTATATTAGCATTTTATATTTAGATTTTGCAGTATATTTTTAGCATCTAAATTGAAATGTTTCTCATCTTTTAATGCTGTATTTAGTTAATATTTTTATATATATAAGAAGAGTATAATAACAAAAATATAAAAATAATATAATAATAATAATATATATTTATATTACATTTATAACACTTTGCATTGTTTTGTGTTGTGAATTGAAGTTGAGTTTTAAATAACTCGAGTACTTTTAATGGAAAATTAGTATTTTCTAGGCAGGATATTATGAAACTAGAGAGCATGATAGTATGTAGAAGTCCCTCTATTTGTGGTGTATTATATCAGTTTCTTATTTGATATTATATGATTCTTCCTTTAAGAATATTCCCATATGGAATATTTTTTATTATCTAATTTGGAAGTTTCCACAGTAATTTTGCTACAACTTATTTAAAAATGACCTTGGATGAAGGTAGTTTTTTTATTTTGGTCCTCCTGTGGCTACCTAAGGCAAGTTTCATTGTGTATCCTGCATCAAATCTTGGTGGCAAATCTCTAGTCAATGGAACAGAGAATTTTGCTCTAAATCCTGGTAATTGAAGTTGCTAAATACACATACAATCATATATGGTTAGTTTTGTATTTCTCCTCCATGGTTGTAGAACTCTAGTTGCAATACTTTTATAGGGCATTTTTGCAAGTTTAGGTAATGGAGGATTTAGAGTCAGAGTTGTCAGTATTTATTGGCAGAGTTAAAAGTGGCTGGATTTGCACGGCATTTAGGGATGGAGAGAGTAACTGTGTTCCCAGTGGGGGTTATTTTACCTCTCTTTTCAACTTGTTTTTTTCCCACATGGGGAGCTGTAGAATAAATTTTGAGCTGTGATTCATGAAGCCTCTGTAACCATCACCTCCCTTCACCATCTTGTTTGTGTCTCTGCAACACATTTAGTCATAAATACTCAGTACCACTACACACTGGCTTGAAATAATATTTGCTTAGGTTCTGAAAATGCAGGAAATATTCTTCATCTGTGGCTAGCATTTGTGGAAGTAAAATACTGTATAGTTTGGATTAATTTTTTTCCTAAACTTTGCAAAAGTAGTTTGGCTGGTTAAAAAGAAGACTCGACACCTAGATGTATATAAAGCTGTCCACACTCTACTTCATATGGTTTTAAATGGCTATTTAAAAGTGTCATTAGCACAAAACAAACTTCTTCCTTCATAGAATACTTGTTATATGCTAACCACTGCTGAAAATGGAATAAATAAGGAAGAAAAAGAAGACTTAGTAAACCAGAGTATTTATGGTTGTGTGAGTTTTCTGTTTAAAATCAGAAACACTGACTAATAATGGAATTGGAAACTAACATGCATAAGCAGTTATGCAATATGCAGATATATGATTTACATGCTCAAGCATAAGTATTTGCTTCCCTTTCTGTGCTGTTAATTAATGTTAGTGTGGCTAAATTTTTTATTAGTATTATTTCAAGCCAGTAATTCAGAAAAATGTTCAGAAAGGCCCACTATTTTGTGTGCTGTGCTTCTTGTGTGCCTGCTTTGAAAGGTCTTCAGTCTGATTTTTCGCAGAAGCTGAATGATCTCAGCTGCTGTTGAGCTCAGAGCAGTGGGTACTGATTACCTTTAAAAGTTATGCTTTGGGAGTCCCAAAATGAGAATCCAGATACTGAATTACTCAAATTTAGCAAATGGTTTTAAATGCATAGCATGTGATATCTGTCTTTCAGTTCCTTCATTTACAAGGAGGCAGAACAGCAATTCCCCTGTCTCATTAGGGTGTTAAAAGGTTTAGTTGAAAGTCTCTAGGATACTTTGAAAATATAGAACATCATCAAGGACCAATTTAATAGAACCCAGAATCGATTGTAACCTGCTTGCCAGGGACAGAGAAATTAGGGTCTTCTTTCTTTTCTGTATAAGGGGTAGCAGTTTTGCAAGCACTGAGGAGAATGGGAATGTGTAATAATGTGCCTCAATCTGGATGCCCGGTATAGCCAGTATAGAGAGAGGGCAAATCTCTGCAGTGAGTCCCCTTCTCTTTGGAGACACCGTTAACTCCAATTATTCTGTATAACAAACTCATCAGATAGCTTGTATGTTCTTTACTAATTTACATTGAGTGAAAGGAATTACTGACCATGGTCTAAACTTCCATAAGACCTTTGAGGGGAATTCATCTTGTCTTTAGAATACAGAATAGAATGCTGAACCTCATCCCGTAGTGTCTGCTCTTAGTCAATGAAAACATTTGGGCATCTAGGGTATGATTCATTTTGACCATCTTAGATAAGCCATAGGTTAAAAGTAGAACTCCCACTGCCGGGGTCATGAGCAGGCATCTACCTTCTGAATGTCTGAAGGTAGAAAAGATGCATCCTGTCATTGCTTTCTGGAAATCCCCTGAGGCTGACCACTGGAGAGCTGCCATATTCCCACGCCACAGCTGGGCTCAGGTACAACATGAATGTTGACTTGCTCAGACTGACCTGTCCATCTGCAAGAGGAGAACTACAATTTTCCAGGGAATTTCAAAACCAAACCTAGGAGGGTTTACTGGGTTTGGCTAGTTAACTGGTTTACTAGGAAGTTAATTCAACTTAAGATTTTTATTGGAGCACCATTGTTCTGTCTGTTTTTTTGTGCTAGCTGCCTACAACTTGCACCGGCTTTAGATTAATTTTCTTTTCCTTTGTATTATTATTAATTATTATTATTAATTATCATTATTAATTATTGTTATTGTTGTTGTTGTTATTAAGCCAGTAGTTGCATATCAAAATCAAGACCCACTTGAAAACTTTCAGCAACTTTCAGTGTGGGCTCTGAGCTCTCTCATGGCTTGAGACTATCAAAGAAGAACAGGATTCAGTCTATGGCAATCTTGGTAAGAGATACACTAAGAAAAATGCATTAATTTTTTTATTGTCTACTAAATAAAATTGCCTACTTAAACAACTAAAAAAGTCAGTAGAAGAAAATAAAAATGGAGAAAACCATAGGAAGAATTGTTCATTGTCAGATTCTAGTGGGAGTTTGTTTCCAAGAGTAGGTGCCTAATCAGAATTTCTGAGAAAATATCTTTATAGTGTGAAAGTTGTTTGAATGGGCCTTTTATTTAAAAGCCTTTTGTTTAGTACTGAATTAAAAAACAGTCAAACAAACTGTGAGCTCTTCTGAGAAAAATATATGTGACCATGTAGGCTCCATGTGTGCTGCTCCAGCATGTATTTGAGAGGATGCCTGCCATTGAAATAATAGTACAAGTTCTTAAATATGTGATGCTAAGTTTTGTTTTTCATACTTTTAGAAGTAGTCCAGCTAATATTAGTCAATATTGTGAGTCCCTATGCAGTGTTATATCCTGCTCGTCTACTTAAGGGCTAGATCCTGCTACCTTTGTATGCCCTGCCAGGAATGCATAGCTGGTGGAAGCTGCTGCTCATGACAAAGTGAGAGTGGTATTTTCTATCTCAGCAGAAATATGTTTCTATAAGAGGCACCATGTCCCACACAAAGTCCCTTTTATTTTAATGCAAACATCTTTGAATTTGTTGTTATTTAGTGTCACAGAGAAAGAGAGAAGCTGGCATCCTTGAAGGGTGAAATAAAGTAATTTTGGTAAGTCAAATGAGAGTTGATGACAGTGAGCTGTGAAAGGCAAAGATAACAGTTAAATATTTAAATTAAATCAAAAGAGAGGAGTAAAAAGTTTTGAATCATAAAGAATTTTTTTTCACTCCTCTGATACCTTATGTTGAATAGCCAGATCATTTCATTATTGAAAATACTGTAGCAGTAATCTTTTATTGCTTGCAGTATAGGCCTACAGCATTAAGTTAGGATAAAATTACATATAGTTTAATATATCTGTACAACACCTTTAAACAAGCTTCTCTAGGCAGGAAGGTTATCCGTCTTATAAATCTATTATTTCATTGTACATCTTGATAGCCTAGCATTGCTTCTAGCCATGTTTAAGCATTAAATAGTGCATTATTATTTCACATAAATCAACCAGAGATGTGTGAATTCATAAATTTTGCATTTGCACAGACAGTATTTTAAACGTTTTATGGCTTCGTGGGAACTTGGTATAAAAGCCTGTACACAAATCAATGCCCAAGAAATTTAAGCAAAATTTAATATTGTAATTACCGCCTTTCAAAGTCATTGCTTGCATATTTTAAAAATATTTTAACAGGGTCTGAAAATGAAGGAAAAAAATCCAAACAAACCCTTGGAAACAAGGTGTTCAGTCATATTTTGCTGGATAGCTCCTTTGCTGCTGTGGAGTCAATGATTGTTTTTTCTGATGTTCGCTCTGGTATCATTTGTGTTGTTCTCTTCTGCTTTATTTGTACTTTGTTTAATGCTCTAACTTTTTGCTGCTTCTTGTCTTTCATCTTGAATCTTCTAGGCCCCTAAACTGTAAAGAGTCAGGCACAATCCTGATGTTTTAAAGAAACTTCACTGATGGAAACTAAATATATATGTAAAGTTTCTCAGGTTTAGGTTATTTTGGATAAAATCTTAAAAATACTTTCTCAAGAAATATTATTTTCAGAGAATATGTAAATATTCTGCTGCTAAAAAGAATAACATCAAGAAAGGAAAAACCAGGCAAAACTGCGTATCAGATATTGCACCATTATATCACCTGATAAATTAGCTTTATGTTTTACAGAGAATAAACAAGAACATTGGAGTAAGATGTCCACAAAAAAGCTGAATTGTTGCTTCTGGAGTCTACTATGTTTCCTATGTTAAGTTTTCAAAATTTGACAATTGCTTTTTTTATCTATAGTAAAACTTCGTGAATTCTCTACTGCTGCAGAATTGCAAGGTTATTCAGTCTCCTTTCCTTTACAACTGAGAATCAGAGCAGGAACGTTTGAAGCTGTGTGTTCCCATGCCCATTCTACCACAAGAATTACCTTTACTTCTTTTGGACACCCCAAAGAGCACCAGGAACTACTTTGCAGGGAATGAAGTCCAGCTATGTTGGATCTCCAAATGAATGGAGATGAGAGGAACATGGGAAATTACTCACAGTTCTTTTGCTCTTTGTGGAGAAATATGGATCTCTGTTTCTTCTGCTGTTCAGAAGAAACTCTTTCTCCTCTCCCTTGTATGTGCATGAAGAGACCTCAGTTCTGGATATAATACCAGTGAGCTGAATCGGGCTCTGAGTATTTTACTTTCAGGTTGCACAGGTATTTGTTTCAGGGACAGTAATGGAATTTGCATTTAGAAGGACTGAATTCTGTTTTCTCTTCCTTTTTCTTCCTTAACACTGTCCCATGTCAAGTAAATGGGAATTTTGCTATAAAATGAAACAGTGATAGAATAAGATCCCATTATTAGCTTCTTTTTTCTGTGTCTACACAGAAATTATCTTTAACTATTTAACTAAAAACCTATAACAGTTTTGACTTTTTGTTGTTTTGTTTTGTTGGTTTTGTTTTTTGCACTTTGTTCTTCCTTATGGCTTAGCAGTCTTTGTGTTCTTTGCAAATTGTAATTGAGGTAGAAATGTCTATGCATATTTTTAAATCATACTGTCACACACTTAGTTTAAACATTTTCAGCTTCAATCATTTTAGCTTAAAAAATCTGGGTAAAAATCTGGGTAGATTTTCTCTTACCAGTTTTAAATGCTTTTTTATTTTACCTTCCCAAAAATAAGTGTCTGAAGGGAATTTAATCAAATGCCAAAATATTTCAACATTGGATGAAGACTTAGAATGGAAAATTTTACCCCCAAAAATAGATGATTAGGGAACATGTTTTTTGGTTTTCATGAGGGCAGCCATAACTGAATAGATGGTAGAATACTGGCTGGTCTTGGAGCTACATATACAGTACAGAATTAGCTTTTTACAGGATGGAGATCATGGGGTAAATTTGGTACAGATCCTGCTCTTGGATAACTCTGGGCAACTCTTCCATGTTTTACTGATTAAATGGGCAATAAGAGTGACAAAGAGAAGCCCTTGCTCCAAGCTTTTACCTGGTTTGAATAATATGGGAAGCAGCAGTTTTCTTCTGTGATGCTGACAAAAATGTCAGGCGTGACTCCTATAAATAATTTCTCTTGAGCATGTTGCTCTTTTCACTTTTTCCCAGGAGGTGTGGGGTTGCTGGTGAGGAGAGAAGGAAAAAATCATCTGCATACATGTGTTTCAATATCATTGACTTTACTCATAAGAAAAATAATGTATTAACTGTGTGGGTAGCACACTGTGAGAACTTACCTGAATGTGAAAGAGTGGATCTAACCAGGAAACACATAGGGAAATTTACACTGTTTGGGAAGGGGGATTGTGAAAAGTGTTTTGAAATTGACAGTTGAAAATGGTAACACTTCCCACAAACACAAGTTTTGAAAGTTTTGTTCGCTATATCAAAGTTTTCTTATTTTTATAACCTTTTTCTTTTTATTTTTAAAATTTTGTGTTTTATTGAATGCACTGAAGAGTGCCTATTGGACACTCATATTATTAAATTCATTTCTCCAATGCTTGGAACTCTAAGGAGCCAAGATATACTGAATAGAAGAAAAACACAGTTAATAGTTTTGTCATGCACGAGCTTAAATATATTAACACTATTTAACCAGCAGCTCTGAGGAAGAGGACACTACTCTAGCTCGCAGAAAAAGCTTGGATTTGGAAGCCATATAACTGGCTTTTATCTGAGTGAATAGTCCCCTGCTAGACATGGGTTAACTGGTGTGAAACAATATTGCTGTCTGGAGAACTGGATTTTCCAGCGAATTTGGTGTTAATGGAAAATATTCTGTATAAAAGGAAAAGTAAAAAAAAATGAAACTTTTCAGTTTTTAGTGTGTTTCAATTTCTGCTAAGAATAAGATTTTTTTTTTCCTGGAAGATGCAGATGAAAAATACTTGTAAATGTTTCTGGAGCAAGGAATTTTTTTTTTCTTATTTCTAACAAACATTGTTTTAAAGCTGGGGAAATGAAAGTGTATAAGTGACAAGTTTCATAGAGAGGTGAGTTCTGGAGTTTTTATTGAGGAGGGAATATGTGAGCAGCTGATCATTTGAATGGCGATTCTAGAAAAACTTATTACCCCTTGCCACAGAAAGATTCTCTGTCTTTCTGTAATACAAAGAAGAGGAATACGTTTGTGGTACAGTGCTGGACTGCAGAGCCATCTATGTCAAGGAGTGCATATGAAACCCTGGCACTGTTTTTACACTGGCAGCAGCTATAATTATATTAACATAAAAAGATTTGGCTTGGTACAGAAATAGGGCAATAATGTGGAGAATAAGGATATCTCACCTGGGTTGCCATGTTACATTGATATTGTGCTGCAGTGAAAAATTACTCCAAGTGCAATGTCCCAACAAATCAGGTCCCTGTTGTTTTTGAAGGAAAGGCATTTTTTGTGTTACTGTTCATTACCGGGCAAGAACAACAAAGAAGTTCAAGACTAAGATTAATGATATCAGCAGATCATTGTCTAAAGATTAATCTTTTTAAAATGATGAGAAGGGGATAGACACAGTGAGCCTCTAGCTGCCTACAGCTACAAAGAGTAATAATAAACATTACTATGGCAGAGCTGGCTCTGGAATACTAACAGAAGCATATCTAGTTATCATCAGTTAACACTAATGATCGGTTCGTGTTGCTTTTTGGCTACTGATGTCTCCTGAAAATGGTGTGGCTTTTCCTTTCTCCTTCTTAAAGCAACAATTGTGTACTTTCTTGCGATGTCTAGCTATTTATTATTAATTTGTTTGGAATAAAGTCTCTCTTTCATGGTATTGTCAGTGTGCTACTTTCTCTTACTAAAACTTCTACCTTGCTGCCTGCGTCTAAAACTAGCAAAAATTTAAAAAAGATAAGGTTCATTATAGAAATTACATTTGCCCTGTAAACCCAGAAGGCATTGTCTTTGTGTTAGCTCCCCTGTAACTAATCCTTAGTGCGTGTATTTTTTTGTGCATGCCTGCTGTTTTTATATTTAGCAGAGTATCTATTTATACCACACAGGCGGTCTATGTAGCAATTGCATAAATCCGTTTATTTTTCAAGGGCTACATGTCAGCAACTGATGGTATAGGAATGGTCTGTGTAAGATGAAATATACTAATATTCTTTCCTTTTAATCTCATCACTATTTATGTTTCTCTTGCTGATACTACAAACTTTGTAGTTTGACAAGGAGTTGCAGACTTGTGTTGAGAATGGTCTGAGCTGAGAAGTCTGCAAATTTTGAAGTTTGTTTATGGCAAGCAGTTCTTTTTTCTCATAAGCTTAAAAAGACAAACAGTGATAGAAGCAGCCCATTTTCATATCTGACAATGACAACAGCAGTGGTGACCTAAACTTCCATGAGAATCAGATTCTGTCAGTCTCACCACCAGACAGAGGGGATTTAAGAGCAGGAGCAGCTTGACTTCAGCCAAACTCTTGGAGCAGTAAAATGTTAGTATAACCTGGTGATGATCGTACTTGGAATCTTCATAATACTGTGACCTGACCATAGAGGCTGTTTTGATAATTTGCTTCCATGAAAGAAGGCTTCTGTGCTCACATTGAGACACAAATTTGATTCAGGTTTAAAATGAGATGTTTATGTGTTGTGAATTTTGAGTTTTAGCTACATTATGTCCTGAGGGCTGAGTAGTGCTCACTACCCTTTAGGTTTAGGTATAATGTTAGACCACAGAAAATTTTATCATGATGATCAACTTCAAGCCAAGTATGGTAATAAGTGAATGGGTATGGTCAAGGGGAAGTAATTGGTGTGGTACCTGTGAATGTATAAACATAGAATCGCCTTTGAAAAGACCTCCAAAATCATGGAGACCACCCATTATGCCAGGACTGCCATGTGCACTGCTAAACCATGTTCTCAAGTGCCACATTAAAACATGTTTTGAGTGCTTCTAGGGATGGTGATTACACCACTTCATTTACCAGGTGCTGCAATGCTTGACAACCCTTCCAGTAGAAAAGAAACCCATCTTAATATTCTATCTAAACATCCTCTGGCACAACCTGAGGCTATTTCCTCTCATCCAGCCACTTGTTGCCTGGGGGACTGACCTCCATCTCAGGACAACCACCTTGCAGGTAGTTGTAGGGAATGATAAGGTCTCCTGAGGACTTTTTCCAGGCTAAACAGCTGCAGCTCCCTCAGCTGCAACTCATCCCACTTGTATTCTCATCCTTTCACCAGCAGCACTGCCCTTTTTTGGACACACTGCAGCACCTCAATATCTTTCTTGTAGTGAGGGGCCCCTGCATCATCATTATTTGTCAGAGATTGCAGTGTTTCCTAAACATGGGAGTACTGCTGATAAGCATGACAAAATAGGAAAATTTAAATATTTGGTTTTACAGCTCTTTCCCTCTAAACCATTTCCTTTCTTCAGGGCTGCATGAGGTCTGTTGTTCCCTTTGAAATAACCTGAAGGCTAATTGCTCTACCTTTAAAGAAGGAAAGCTTAAATTTGAGTTGTTACAGCATGGTGAATGCTTAGCAATGCATGACTAAGTTGAAGTAGTACCTTTATGAAAGTTTATTTCGTTTTAAAACTCTGTAAACTTATTTATGATGGACTTTATGCAAGGCATTTCTCTAGTGGCTAAAATTTGATTCAGCATTTCATTGTTTGTATGTGCATTCATTGTTTGACTGTGAATTCAGTGTAAGAAATTGCTTCTATAAGGAAAAAATAAATTGTACTATGGGATCTTATCTAGCTTTATTGCAGGTAGTCTTAAAACCAAAATTCATGATGCATTTTGTTGTCATTAATTCAGTTAGGTAAATTAGGTATGCAGCTAGATTTGTTTTAAAAGCAATCATTGTGGAGATACCAGCTGGAATAAAAGCAATATTGGGAAGGTATATCCAGATAATTCCAAAGGTAGTGTAGTGGTCCCCTTGATTAGTGGGTATTTAAAAATTTAAACTTACACTCTTTCAGTGATTACAGCATAAAAAATGGAATGATGCAGTGCTTGGACAGGTCTTTTTTCTTTGTTTTCTTTGTATAAGAAAAAGCAAAAGAAAAGTTTACCAGAAGTGTACAAAACTGCTTGTAGAGCTCATATCAGTTTTACTTGCTGTCTGTCACATTTGGTTTATAACCTCTGACTTGGTCACCCTGTTTTAAATTTCTGTATGCCACTACAGCTTGATGAAAAGCCCTGTTAAATATGTCATTGGCTTCACAGCAATGGTGTAACATTTCCATATTTTTTTGTCCTGTGATGAGAACTGGATGGATTGAGTTGGACAATCTTAAATTGTCAGAAAGTGTTGTTGTGGTAAAACTTTGTCAAAATTTGGGATTAGAAGTGAGTCTTTGGGTTAGAAGTTCTTTGGATGATCCCACCATCAACTCTAAGAGTCACTTCAGTGTATAAGTGTGCACTGCCTGAGACATTATGCATCACTTTTAAACTATACTGAGCATTTATATTTGGAAAATATCTCCCTAATTGTATATATTGTTCTGGGTCATTATTTTCTCATTGTTTAAATTGCAGCTCATTTATTTAAAAGAATACTTGTCAAAGGAAAGCTTTAAGTACTGATTTAAGAAAGCAGTGTTAAATAATTGAAATGACTGAGATAAAATTGCCTTAGTTTAAACAGACCAGTTTTATCAGTCTGTTTAATGAATTGTGCTTTTATAGGATGAGATAAATCTAATGTGAATTCAAGTGGTTGCATTAGAAATACAGCTCTAGGTGTGATCTCTAGTGGGTTTAGATAGCAGAATTAGAGGAAAAAAATGGCAGCTCTACTCCTGCATTTCCTTTCCAAACCACTTCATGTACAATAAGCAATGCTGATATCTTACAGTGCTTTCTAATATCTACCTACCTGAAATATTTGGTTATTTACATATGGATTGTGTATTGCTGACGAAGTGTCTTAGTCATTACTTGGAAAATATTTATACCTCTTGATGTAGAAATAAACTTAGAGTTTCATCCAGTCCTGGAATCATTAATTTTCACTCACTGGAATAGTTACACAATCAATTTACCTTGTTGATGAGGGGACTTGGCAGGCAGATCTTGCTACCTACTGACAGTTTAGAAGGATGTTTCTTGCACAAATCCATCATATCTGCCTTGCAACCAGGCTGAAGACAACCATTGGTCACTGGCTGACACAGGAGAATCCTGGGACATTTTGGATGCTGTTGTTTATGCTTCTGTACATTGAGAACACACCTTGCACACAAGTATAGAAATAATCATTAAAAATATGTACTAAGTCCTTTAGTACCTCATCAGCTCTTCTCTCTGCTAATCCATTTAAAATAACCTACACAGCAGGGTTGGTACCTAATTTGGGGGGTTAAAGAAGGGCTTCATGTAGGATGCAGTCACTTTGCTCTTAAAGGGAAGTCCTTGTATGCATTCCCATAATGGACTAGCATACATAGTGCCATGAGCTTCCACAGAAGTTCTAGGAAGGTAGCACACAATATGTGAGAAAATGTCACATTCTGGTCCCAAAAGGATGGCAAAATTCTTGTCTAGTAGGACAATGAAGACACAGTTGGTGTTGCATAACTCCAAGGAGATCACTGAACCATTACTAGCAGTTTTTATAGCTGGACTTACTCACATTAAGTGTTTCTTAAATGCTGTTAAGCTGACTTGGGGCACAGTTTTCCCTATCAGCAATCATTGTGGATCTAAGAGTGTCTCAGGAGAAAAGGCCATGCTGAGTGGGGCATATACACGTCCCTTTCGCAGCTGCCAGTCCTCGGTAGTCTAATGAAAGAAATACAAACTTGCCGTGTGAGCAGAATTTGTCAGACAGTATGTGACTGACTTCCCAGGAAATTTTACACCAGCAGCAGTTTAATCCATTCAGATACTTCTTATTCTCAACAAGACCTTCATCAGTAGTCTTGTGTAACCTGTCTATACCTTCAACTCTGCAATCTGACTTGCAGCACTGGAAATTATAATGACTACTTTGGGAAAAACAGGAAAAAAAGTTTGGAGTATCACTGCTTTATACAAAACACTTTCCAGGGGAAGGCAGTGTTACAAGACACTTGTGTATCATGTCATTTTGCTCCAATCAAACAGGCATTTATATTTCAAAATTATGCTTATCTTAATGCCTTATATTTTTAGTTTGTTATCCTTAGGTGTGCCATTCCCACTCAGATTGTTTTCTGCAACATTGCTGTGTCTACTGACTGATAGCAGGATGTTGACAAAAGCCCCAGTTCACCTGAAGGAAGTTTCTTGAGATTTCAATTGTTTAGCTGTTCTGAAAGGTGAGGGGAAATGCTCTTTATTGCAGAAGTCGTGAAACAGGATATTTCATAAATTGAGCTGTCTATTACTCCTCTTCTTCTTCCTCCCCAAAACAATCTGTCTCCAAGGTGTGTGCTTTCCTGTTTTGTGTCTGCTACTGGCAGAAATGCTCTTGCAGTTTTTATTACAGACTATCAGCTTGTCCATCTGTAGAAAAACAGACAGGATTCCTGTATCACTTAGCAATTGTCTGGGGAATTCAGCCTAAGTTTTAAGCTTGTTGAAATCAAGTTGCTTCAAAGAATACTTTGATTCTGATGGATTCTAATAAAGGGGAAAAAATCCCAAGTCTACTTAGCTGTCTTTCATACTGGTTTTATGATATGAGAATGAATCAGAAAACAAGAAAAAGTGAGTGTTTAAAATGGGGTAGGCATTTGAAGTACAAGAGCTTAACATTTTTACTGTTCAGAAAGTACTTATATTTTTATAGACAGTAGACTTTTCTGTCTTTGTTTTCTAGCCATTTCGTATTTCTACTACAAAATTTTAAATAGTGGAAAGATATATTAAATACCAAAGAAAATTATTTCTAAAAGCTATTTTAAAAATTAATTTAAATGTAGACAGACATACTATTATGGCATTAAAACACCCCAGGGTCTTTTTTATTGGTCCATTAATACTTGCCTCGAGTGGTAGAACACACCTGAGGCAAGATTTAATGAACCAATAAAACATGCCCTAGAGTACCCTAATGCTATATTGCTAACTATTCCTATTACATAAATGCACTGTTTGCATACTTCCTTCATACACTTCAGAAAAATCTTCAATTAAGTGAAGACCATATGACAATTCTTATCCAGAGTTTCCTTCAGCATATTTTGAAGTGATTAAAACAATTATTTGAGATATTCTCAATCAACCAATGCAATATATTGTGCCTAGAACTTTATGGACTGTCGAGATGGCAAATCCTTTAAGTGTGGTTATGTGTTAAGTCAGTGTGTTTCCTTCCAGTTACTGAGAATTTTCTGAAGTCTTCCTGAAGAATTTGAATGGAATGCTGTTCTATTTCTGTTTTTATCTTGAAATGACCCCACTTATTTGTCTAGAACCCACTCCAAAGCAGAAATATGGTAGAGGAACTGGTCATATCTCCAGTCCCACTAAAATCCTCAAGGATTTTACTAAGATGATGTTGTCCAAAACCTCCGACATTGTTTAGTCAAAGAGTCAATTTAGTGCTTCTTAAGGAGGGAGATTTTTAATGTTGTAAATCAACTTTAATGGAGTTAAGCTGATTTACATCAGCTGATAGTCCAGCTATTTGCTTTCCATCACATTCAGTAGGACTAGGAATGTTGTACTCATATTAAATCCAACAGCTGAGATGGAAGAAAGTACGACGGATGCTTATTGTATTTTGCATTTGTTAGTTTAAAGCCTTTGACTGAAGTCAGCTTTTGTCCTAATAATTTAGAATTCATAACCATGAGCAAAAATTGATAATCATACCTAAGTGTATCTGTACTTAGTAATAGGAAAAAAGAGAAGATTTATTTTGAATGTCATAGCATGAAGAATAATAACCCTTCATCAGAGAAGGGGAGTTTTGTGCCATTATTAGTTTTCCTTTCCAGCATTGTTTTGAGGCAGGATGATATTATCTTAAAGAAAGAAGACTGAGATTTTCAGATGTAGATTGTAAAAAATGGCTTATGACTTTTACATAATTGACAATCTAACATGAAATAATTTTTGCCTTAATGCAGCGTCATAGTAGACAGAGCCAAATTAGATATGACTTAAGAGGTGTGCATTTAGCAGAATCCTTACTTGAAGGCTTGGGAGAGGAGAAAGAGAATCCCATATTGTTAAACAGATATACAAAAACTGAAGAAACTACTACTTATGCATTTTCTGGGGTGGGGAAGCTCTGCAGGCCAAGCTTGATCTTTGCACGAGTATTTAACATGTTGAGCATGCATGAGGATATAAGCCACACATACTTGTTAGGGCAAAAGTAACTTCACTTATGAGTCTAGATCCTCAGCTATTGTGAGCTGGCATAGTTCCATGTAAGGCAGTGAAATTATACCAGCTTATACCAGAGGATGAACTGGCCCCTAATCTTTCAAGTAACATGCTCATTAAATGCTTAGGGACAAATACTTTCCTGGCATGACTCCATTGCACTTAAAGGAATTAAGCCAGGAGAGCATTTGGCCATTATTTAATACAGATAATAATCTAAGGGGAACCAGGTTTCTGGTTTTGTTTTTCTTTTGATATGGAGCATTAGCAAATTGTATGTGATATTTTTATAAGACATAATATATGAAGTACTGGCTAAAAGAGTCTGCACAGAGATCTCACAGGTACACCCCCAGGTGTTCTTGATGTAATACCTTCTTTGGAACAAGTAATATTGACTTGATGACAGTTTTGAATCTCCTACTCTCTTTTGGAAATGTATAGTCCATACTGTAATCTCTCATGCCTTTTTCTTCTTTTCTCATCATTTCACTGTACGATCATCTCAGAAATTTAAGCAGGGTTAAGCTTATTGCAGAAGCTAAAAGTGAAAAATTATCTGAAAAGTTATGCTGTTTCAATTCTAGGACCAAATAACCGATGTATTTTTTCCAGAGTCATTACTAGCATAGTTTTTTTCTTTCAAAAGCATAACGGCACATTCTGTTTAAGATTTTTTTCTGCATCATCTAGCAGCTAAAAGGTTTGAATGTGTTAAGTATAGCCTTACTGTTACCAGAAATTCTTTCCTAGACATGATTTCAATTTTTTTTTAAGTTGAGGTATTTATCTAAGGTTTACCTTCATGTATTTCCTTCAGCCTAGTTATGGTTAGCTAGGCCGCCTTCTTTTGGCTCAGTGTGTGGATGACCTGAGCTTGTTAATGCTGGGCATAAAATGTGGCTGAGAATCAGTCATGACTATTCAAACATACTTTGTTTTGGTTTTTCCCCCTTTTTTCTGCCCCTCTCCCTCCAGTTACCTCAAACAAAACTCTTTTTGCCTTCTTTACTATTGTGACATCTCTTTTTTTTTACGTTGCTCTGAGATGTTATGTACTACTCTCAGCAGCAGTTTGGCCTAGACCTTTGGGGGAAAAAAGCTCTTTGCTGTATTTTTGGAGGACAATTTTGGAAAGATGAATGTTACTGCCCACCCTAATCCACAACTGGTATTTACTAAAGAAGAAAAACATTTTGGAAATAAATATTTACCATTGAAGAGCTCAAGGCCTTGTTAGGGCTTTGCAGGTGAGTTCAGGCATAGCAGAAATCCTTTCTCAGGGAAGATGAATTTCCCACATAAAGGTTTTAAATCCAGTTCAGTGGTTGCTTTGTGATCCACATGCAGTTTTATGGAAACATGAGTAACCCAAACATGAAAATCCAAAACAGAATCACCAGCCCTTTCTACAGTATTCTTATTAAAGTTGGGCCAAGAAAGATCACTGTAAACTATTTGCAGTTGTGAGTGATGTAACACAGCTCAAGGGCATTCAGTATCTGGCAAGCAGAACTGTCTTTGAATGGACTTAGATATAAGGACCACCACAAAAACACAGAATGAAAAACAGTGGAAGGGAAATCCTTTGCCAATTAGTACCCAAAACATTTGGATGAACAAGAAGAGCTCCTTAAGCAAACCAAGTTGGGGGATGAAGTGTCTGCAAACCAGGTGGTAGGATGGAATGAGTCATTGGAAGTTATGCATAAAAACATAATCGAATGTCAAGGAGTCAGTAAAACTTCTGGCTTGCATAAGCAGGGATAATGTTTTCACATATCTTTCATGTTTTGGGCTTGACCTAGGGCATGTAAAAGAAGTAAGTATCTTTCCATGAAAGAGGAAGGGTAGCATTACTCTTACAAATAATACCTTAACAGCCTTCTTTAATGGAAGCCCTTGCCTTTTCTGTTTGCTCACCATCCTGGTTTGAATTACTATAAATCAAAATCTAGCCAAGTCATTTATGACAAGTAAATGTGATAGAGGGAGAAGAAGCTGTGTGACTGTCCTGATAACGCCAGCCTGCAGAGTTGTTTGCTTGTAGAAGTAAGTTTCCCAAATTTCTGATGAAGTGATACAGTGGGAGCTACAGAGCACAATAGCACCAGGAGTTCTTGTTGGGGCTGGTGAGTGGCTTAATGGCACAGTCTGAATCTGTTTATTTGATTTTTCTTTTGTTTCAAAGTGGGCACGTGCTCATGTTTTCAGTTTTACTGAGCAGCAGAAGTGTAATCTTGCAATAACAGTCAATGCATGTGCGGGACTGTGTGTTTGCAATGAATATCTTTTTATTTCCTGCAAAATCAAGTATAGAGATGTATACCAGGTTTAAATTAATGGCTTTGCTTTAACACTGTTTTTTCCCCCCCTCACTGCATGCTTGAGTTAATGGTTACTTTTTTCTATTCCTAAACAAAACTTATGGGAAAAACGTTTGCGTGAGATCACCCAAGTAATTAGCTGGTTTACTCATGCAAATAAATATTTTTTAATTCAACTTGGAACATCTTTTTGGCAGCATTGCCTTTAATTACAGAAACATTTAAAGGATGACAAGGATGTAGTGCATACTAAAAATGTTCTGTGCAAATAGTGAGAGGATTTAGGTGAGAAGCAGCAGCTCTGTAATTACCTTGCAGCCAGAAAGACCCTCACGTTGTTTGAAGGCTGTTAAAAATAAGGAAAGAAATAATTTTCTTCTCATGGGAAAGGAATTAATTAGCCATGTGCTGAGGGCCTTGAGATTGGTTCTCATCCAAGGTAGATAAATAAACCAACCGTTATTGTGGACTACTCAACATGAGCAAATGTTACACTGGGAGAGCACCATTGTAGGGCTGAACAGCAAATCTGGCCCAAGAGGAGAATGGTCAAGGGAATTTAAAAGCACCTTTGCACCTTTCTAGCATGGCTTATTCCAGAGGTCACTGAGACACTTTGCTAAGTACAGGCAGCCTGAAGGCCTGTCTAAGTAACTCCATCCCTTTGGCTGACCTGCCAACTGACCTACTCTTCTTTTTTAATCTATGTTCTGTCCGTTTGGGCTTGCACTGAGGTCTGCAGAAGGCAGCTTCAAAAAAAAAGTTTGTGAGACATCTGCACTGAAGGAGACAGTCCTCAGCCACGTCATTAAATCTGGAGTTTGGCTGTGTTCCAGTGTTTTCAGCTGACCTCAGAGGTCTAGATCCTAGGATCATAGACCTACCCCTAAATACCAGTGTAAGTAAGTCTTTGTAAATTATCTGATATTTATTGATGAATGAAAACTGCAAAACCTTTGCCTACTATAGCGTAGCATGGCCTCAGAAGGAAATAAGACTTATCCCTGCAAACATCTGTTTTCCAGTGTTAAATTTTTAACTATTTGCCTGATTTCAACCATGCAATTTGACAAAAACTTTGAGGCATCAAAGATGATAATTTTGTGGACATTTCTCACAAAGCATCTGGAAAGAGAAAAAAACCCAATTATTAATGCCTTTTCAGGAAAGAATTGATATTAGAAGCATATTTATTACCAAAAGTGAGTCTGTGCAGGAGGGAGAAATTATAAATGCCCTAACTGTTCAAAGAATAGCAATTGGAAGCCATATCTTGTTGAGCACTAGAAAATCCCAGTCATAAAACACAGACTCCTGTGAGACCAGGCATTCTTGCTTCCGCTGCTCACAGAACTTACATATTTTTATATATTTATAAGTTTTTCCCCTCTCCATATACTGAAGCCCTACCTTTAGGCCTGCTTGGCTCTGTTAAAGGAAAGGATATTCATCAGATATTCATGATTTTTTCTAGCAAGTTGCTTTATCTGGTGTTGGAGTTCTCAGGGGATCCAGACCACAGATAAAATTTCATACATAAGCAGTGATATGTGTCCCCCTAAAATTTATAGTGTTTTCCATGTGTTGCCATTGACGGTTATTCAGTTTTGATACTGTAATAACTGCTAATAGAGACAATTAAAGTCACACTATGCAAGACCCTGGGCAAACATAACACCGGAGCGTCAGATGTTCTGTCTTTAAGCCTGATCTCACAGGCTAATTTTTTGTTAACTAACTTCCATGTTACAAATTATTAGCAAATATCCAACAGTCTCTTTTAGCATCAGGATTACTAACGTGCATTTGGGCAAAGCCTTGTACTTGTAGCTCTTTAGGTGTCAAGTTAAGAATCTGAAAAATTCTTAGTTCCACAGAAACAAGAGAAAGCTGTTGACAGGATTTTGGGTTTATAAGAGAGAAGTGTCAAAGACTATTAGTTTAAAAGGAGAGCCACTTTACAAAACTGTTTTTGACTATTTGCTTTTGTTTTCAGGAGCATTTGCAGTTTTGGAAAATTTTATGTAGCTTTATGCTGCTTTTTTAACTGTCTAATTTGTGTAAATTGAGTTCACTTTGTATTTTGTTCAGTGCAAGAGAAGCATCCTGCATTGTAACAGCAAAGAGGAAATAGTTTTCAATGCCAGTTCATAGGAAAGGAACATCTGGAATTCTTGAAAAGACTTAGTAAGAAATATTAATTAAATATTGATGAAATATTAGTGCTAAGATGCTGATACCTTGCTCCTTGCCAATACTGAATCTTTACGATGTGTATTTCTTGAGAATTTTTTCTACTAGAACTAAAAGATCCATTTGGTATTTTTGCTATGAAATATGCAAAATGAATGAATTATTAAATTTGCTTATTAATAATTTTCTCATATATTCATTAAAATTTTTTGTATGTGGAAATTTGAGTATCTAATGTCTATGTCTAATCAACATTCAAGCTTAAATTTTATTTGAGGAAACATCAAGACAAAAGAGAAATAATATTTTGATAATAACTTGCCTTCTTTTTGTAGAGAACTAATATGATTATTTCATAATTTTGGAAACATGGGAAAAAATGAGCTATTTCTGCATAAATATACGAAAATGTAAAGGTATTAAATATGGAGAAGAGATTAAATACTTCAATAGGCATGTTAGCAGAAGATAAATGCATAAACGCATAATGGCAATTTATAGTTTTGAGTGGTAAGGACAAGAAGTTTACTTGTTTCACTGTAAAATACACAAACATAAGTACAGGAATGAGTTACTTAACCCAAGAGGGCTTGGTTTTGGTGACTAAAGATATCTTCATCATTGATTTATTTATAAGAAATTCTGTATAACAAGCATTATTTTGAACAGTGTTTTGGTCAAATAGGTGATTGCAAATATTTGTCCAGTGCTTTTTACTGGGTTAAACAATTAGTTAGAACAATTTTAAGATACTTGATTCTGTGAAGCTGCTTAGTGTCTTAAGAGTTTAGGGTGGAATATACTCCAAATGTCCTAGTTATTTTGATGGAGCCAGGTTTTTCAATGTGATAGATGGTTTTTTTTCTTTCATGTATTCTCTGAACCTTTAAAAATTAAAATTATTTTTATTTGTTCACATGAGCACAAACACATTCCTAGCCAACCTGATCCAAAGTCCACTGATCTCAGGACTTCTATTTAATTTTTGGACAGTATCAAACAAAAGAAATATGAGGTTTTTTTGCTGTCTTTGCAGGGGAAGGCTTAAATTTAAGTAAAAGGGCTATCTCTCTTGCCTAAACTTGTACAGTCCTGTTCTTCTCTTTGTTCATATATATTCCTGCTGCTATAAACTAAATGCTTGTTTGAAACAAAAATTCAAGGCCCCTCTCGCTAACTTGCATTGTTTATTGTACCTTCAGGCTATAACTAGTGTGTACACCAGAACTGATGCAGAACTATGAATCCAGAAGATCTATCACAGTGATACGATTTTGGAAGCGTCTTTGCACCAAATTACTTGGTATACATTTTCAGAGGCCCAGAAACCTAATATTCTCTCAGACTTCAACTTAATGGGTAAAGCTTCAACACATAAGGATAAAAGATATTTACTGTATGTGTGTACATAAGTAAATACTTAAGTCTGGCTTCATTCAAGGCAATGGCGTTTTACCACTGACTGCTGTGGAACCAAGCTTTTGATCATATGCTTATACTGTGTGACAGCAAAAAATAAACTCAGACAAATGTCTCTAAATATACAAATAGAGAATGTCTTTCAGTTATTCATTACATTCACCATATTAAACAATTGCAAATCTATATGCCGATGACCATATATTTTCTGTAACTGTGAGTCTGTGGCACATAGTATAATTACTAAGTATGTGCAGTCTTCCTTTCTTTGTCTAAATGGAAAAGCAGGAACCTGTTAAATATTTTAAAATTGTTTCTCCAATTGATATTAGTAACATCTTGCATTTCTAAGGCTTTTGTTTTTCCAGGACTTAAATTTTTAACACAATATTGCTCACAGCATTTTCTTTGCTTTGGAAATGACATTAAAAATGGTTTTTCCTTGTCTCTGCTTTCCTAAGATGCACACAGTATCTAATTTCACTGAAAACTAATTTTTTAACCTTAAGTTAAAAAGTGATTGGACAATGTCTGGGGGGCTTCAGCAATAACACACAGTTCCTTTTGCTACTGAGATGATTCCAGGCTGAGGAATGTAGCAATTATAAGTAGCAGGAATTGTGATGAGATTAGATGGACAAGGCAGGCTTAGGTAACTGTCTTGTGGAAGATATTGACACACCTTAAAATGACTATGTTATGTGCAGTCCAGCTAAAGGCAGAATTTTACCTGGTTGACAAAAATGGGAAGGAATATCCATTGTCTACATTTTGCAGAGCGCTGAGATGGATCCTTTTTTGGCACTTTAAATGAGGTCTCACCATACATTTCTGCACAGTCAGCCTGTTGGTGAAGGACTATTTGCCTTCTGTGCTTTTCAAAGTGCATTCTTACCAGTGGTGGGCATTTGGAGGGGATATGTGTGTCTTCTGGAAGAATGGTGAAAACAGTTTCAGAGTTTCTTCCAAGCCCTCTGGAGCCTCTTGGCTTTCACATGGAGAGAAAGCGTTCTTTTCTTTCTCCTTTGGTGAGGGCAATTTTCAGCATTAATATTCCTAGTGCAGGTGATGTTCGTGTGCAGGTTTACTGACAGAGAATGTTCCTTGCCACTCGAAGGAATCCACACTGACATTAACAGTGAACTTAGACTCTAGAATGACAGATCTAAAAATGAGAGACACCGGAAATAACAGTTGTGGTAAACTGAATTGGGTCTCCCATTGTTTAGAAGGTGAAAAGAAAATGAGAGCAAAAGGGCCACTTAAAAAGATATTGTTTGGATTGGAAAATTATTATAGGAGATTTGTTTATGTCTGTTAAATTTGGATCTGTTAAATGCATCTATAATTCAGATTCCTGTCTCTTCTTTGGGATATGGTAACTAAATTACTAAGAGTTTCACCTGGAAAATCTCATATCTAAAGCCACCTAGGATTTATCAATTTAATTATTTTCTCTTTCTTGAGTTAGTGTCTTGCACAGCACCATCTCTAAACATAGCTCACTATGTGATTTCATTTCTGGTTGTTGATCCTTTCCAGGACTGACTTATAATCAGAGACTTATGAACTTGCATTATTTTCTCTGGAATCAACTTTGACATCCTTTTAAAAAAAGAGCTCCTGTAATCCTTTCAGGGTTTAATCATCTCCTTTTCCTTTCAAGGCTTCCTCTTCTGGCATTCAGGCTATGGCTCACTCTTTCCTCCAATTCAAGGAAAAAGTCTTCTGTATATTTTTTTCTCTCTGGTCTTTCTGGGTAGTCTTTTCTGCAGACAGAAATGGACATATTAATTCAGTGCAAGGTGAATTAATATTTCCATCTTTCTTTTCCCAAGAGAGAGTTATCTGATTCTTGCTGTCATTCTGGTTCTCCACTTCTCCTGGGGCAGGTGCCCAATAGAATGAGGACAGGCCTCTCCATGCTGTGGCTGAGCCAGGAGCTGTGGCTGATGACAGGGCAAGCACAGCAGTGTCCTTATTATCTGGTGAAGCAGTTCCGCAGCATGTAGTGCAGAGTGCAAAGAGGAAGCTGATAGCAAGTGGGATCATCTAACAGTGCACTGATTGTCAGACACGTCCTACTGATGTCTACTTAAGCAGCACTGGAGCTGAATAATCTCTCCCTTGAATCACAGAAGTGCACTAAAAAATAAATCCCATTTGGACCTCTGCCTGCCAGGATCTGGAGAGGACTCTCAATCCACCCTCAAGGGCTTTGGTTGCCTGTGATTAAGGTCTGCCTCAATGTGATGTAGCCTTACAACCTTGTGTCAGACCTGTGAGGAGCCTCCTTGGAATCCCCCACCCTGAGGCTTCAGAGCCCTGTGCCTAGCTGTACCAACCTGCTGGCTTGATTTCCCAGCTCGGTTTCAGCCCCAGCTCTTAACTGTTGGGTCTGCTAATTTACAGCCAGCACTTATCTTTATATTATGTGAGGTTTAATTCTAAGATTAGCCAAGATGTAAGAGTGATTCATTGCTCTTGCTCCATTGCTGAAGTTTGCAGTACTCAAATCTTGGTTTGTGTCACAGCTAAGATTAGGTGAAAGTAAGGTTTTGTCTCAAATAATCAGAAAGTCTTGCCAGAGCTTTAGGAGTAAAAGCTGTGCCATTTGCTTGTCTCTGTCACGATCTTGGAGAGCTAAGATATTTGTATATACCTGAATAGATTGCCAGAATCAATCCACTTTCCAGAGATGAACGTGGATATGTCCTCTTTTCCACAGTAATGTGAATACTCAAATCTTTCCACATAAGAAACTCAAATATATGAGTTTCACAGCACTCCCTAATAAGGTTTTATAGCCATTAGTGTCAGTGCCATATATCACTGAGGCATTGAAAAAGTGGAGTTTCTTTCCCAAACCACCTTTCTAAGCATCCAAGATGAAGTGGTTTTATAGCTTACACTTCCACAGATTTTTCAAATCCCACAGCACAACCTGTTTCACCTGAGCCTCAAAGATTTTTGTAAATGATTTCCCAGAAGCTTTTGAGGGGCTCTTTTCTATCTTTATTTAAATTTATGCTTAAAATATGATTAGATTCTGTACAACACAAAATTGTTCTAGGATACACTGCAAGAAATGTGTGTACAAAAGGTAATCTACACTATCTAATAAATAAAATCGTGTAAGAGTTTGAAATTTCAAATGTGATCATTTGCTTTAATATTGTGAAGTGTTTTTTAAACCTTTAAGCTTCTGACATTTTTCCACACTGACAGCTAGATAATGAATTAATGGCTTTAAAGTCCATGGTAGCCTGAGGGTTTCAAATACATGTTTAGTCAAAATAATTGGTGCTTTAATCATTTGTTATGAACCAAAATTGTTCCTTAGTTATACAGGAGCGGTGTTAAAGCAAATATCTATGCTGTGAATGTTCTTTTGTATTTCTAAAATTATCTGCTAAGTTGGAAAATTGTGTCTGGATGCATTTTATTCTCTGGAGTTTGGGGTTTTTTTTACTCCCTTAATGACCACCTACATGGCTACAGGCTGTGATGTCCCTTCACTGACAGTGAACAGCTTATTGTTGATTTTGTATGTGTGTACAGAGACAACCAAGTTTTGAGAGCAGATTGCAGGGTGTATGGGGTGGGTGGTGGGGGGAATCCTCTGCCCCTACACTGTCAGATATCATGTATAGGACATAGGTAACTAACTAAATTAAGGGATCTGTTTGCAACAAAATGAATCTCACCCAAATTAGGAAACATTAAAAGCCTCATCTAGAATATCTTCTGATAATAATGGGAGCAAAAATTTTAGGTTAAGCAAGGGAAAGAACTCTGTCTTAATTACATGATTGGCATCATATTAGGAGACTACTGTGTCTGCATGATGTTCTATTGAGATGCTCGTTTTGACTTCAGGGGTGCATCTGTGCCATATGAGGAGAAGATCCTAACCCAGTTAAGACTGATCAAAATTTGCCACAAGGCCAAAAGGGGTATAAGAAGGTTTCTGTTCTTGGTACATTTGTGACTTAGATAGGACCTCTTTTATAGCATGATTTTAAATCTGTCTGAGGGAAGCTTGTAAACTATGTAACTATGATATGAAGGGTATACTAGAAAAATGTTAGTCTAAGCTTGATATTTCTTTCACGGAAACAGCAATTAGTGATATCTGTTTGACCAGATACAGGTTCAGATGAGCTGTAGATGTGACCCAGTTCCTGTGTTACATGATCAACTTCTAGAAAACATTGCTTATCAAGTAACTAAAATGATATTATGGGAACTTTTGTCATACTTTTTAATAAAAATAGTGGGGGCAGATCACAAATGGAAATTAATTCTCTTCAGCACATACCTCATCAGTATGTATGTAGAACCAACTTCAAGCGTCCTCTTTGAGAATTCCTGCCACCTTGTATGATTTTGAAAACAATGTGTTTTAGAAATAGCTCTCTGTGTATCAAAGATATTACTGGTAACAGTTCTTCAGCTTTTGTCTACAACCAGTGAATTCCCACAACATGTTGTCTTCTGTTGTCACAGCTCTGTGAGGGTTTAAAACAGCCTTTCTCTAACATCTGTGTTGGACTTTTTCTCTGAACTCCTCACGGGGTTTTGTAGTAGCCTAAGAACAAAGCAGTTTAATAGAGGAATGGGGAGCTGGCTGCTCCTGTCTTATCACCAGTGCTTGTTAGGATTGAACTGTAGTTGGAGTGCAATTCTTTGAAACAGCCCTCCAACCTGGCAAAAACCCAAAGTCAATCGTGTGAATGTCTGCAAAATGCAATTATTCTTCTCTAACTGTTAATGCAGGAGGAAAATGGCTAATTTATAGCAAATTTCTTCCTATTTGGATAGCGTGATGGTATCTGATTAAAAACTTCTACAGAAGTTTTATTTCCTGACTTCTAGCTCAGTCGAAGCTGGTATACCAGCTTGTTTCCTTTCTGTGTGTAAAAGAGAAAGCATGGCCATGATGCTGGATATGTTGGGGGTAAATCTGTCAATGTTAAGGGGTAAAGTGTCTGGAAGGAGAGAAAAATATCCTAGCAAGATACAGCTGGCTCTTGTAAATGTTAAATGTTTTTGACAGACTCCAAAAATGTTTCAGCATTTCTTTGAAACTATTCTTTAATTTAGTCTGTGGCCATTAAAGTGTAGAATTTCATCTGTACCTATTTTTGGTCCTGCTATATCCTCGTTAAGGCAAATCCTGTATTTCCCCTTGTTTGATTCGCCCCTCCATTCTTGTTGCAACTTCAAAATGGTGCATTAAAGATTTTCCTACCTATGTAAATTACATATTGATATAAATTATAGCTAATTATATAATTAAAACAGTGAATAAACCTCTCTACTGTGGGTGTAACCACTTCAAAATTGGAGTACTGCACCTATAAAATGTGGTGGTAATAATGTTTTTGACATACAGGCCTGAGATACTGGACAAATTCTGGTCTTAGTTTGTTGCAACAGCAACAAGCAAATGCTTCTACCAGAGTGCAGATGGCTTTCCTAAATACAGTGTCTGGATTTAGAGTTGGAATAGAATGCAATTACAAACAAGATCAGTACTGAAAAAAAGAGAGGGTGAAAATTTGTCCTTTGAGATGTAGGAAGTTACTGTGGCTAAATGAAGCAAAGAGCATTAAGCAGGCATTGCAGGATTCCTGCTAAAAGAAATAAACATGCATTATCAACTATTAAGCTTTGGAAATGAATATCACCTTTCAGGTGCCTTTCCAAATATACATTGAGCCTTCATTCATTCTCTAGCATTGGCTCAGTTTTCTCATCTTTTGCTCTTAAATGTTAACAAAACACATGCTCTTCCACAAGAACTCCTAGAAAAATTTAGGCTTCTTAAGCTTTTCAGCCTTGAGTCAGTCATGTCTAGAAGCTGTACAAGCTGTTAAAAGCTGCTATTGTTGTATAACTAGGTGTGTTCCAGTTTTTGTTTGAATAAACAACCATGAAAGTCTGAATAGGGAAAAAACTAGTGAACGTGCTCCATTTCATGAGAAGGCAATGCAGCTTACTATGTTAATTCCAAAACATACAAATTTATGTTTTAATTTCTACCATAGTTAAATATTTCAATATTTTAACTAATGACTTAGAAAAATATATTGTATTAACTGCTCATGATTGTGCATGAGTTCTCCTGATATCACGATATATTTTCTTTCTTTGCCGTTTTACTGTTATCTGTTTTAATCCTAAGAGTGTTTAAATATAGTCAAACAATCTCATTATGGTTACTTTACTGCTGTATCTGCTACTTAATATAATTTTTTTCCAAATTACCTTTAGTATTTGCAAGTTACCAGTAGTACCCTGAAAATAGTTACATCTTGATTTTTTTTGTTTTTGTGCTGAGAATGTAACCATCTAAGCATATTCTCCACAATTTCATCAACAGAATTTGAATGAATATCTGTGGTTGTGATTTTTTTTCTCTAATTGGAAAACCTGTTTCTAGTGCAATCTGTACATTACAGCAGCTGAAACCCTTTTAAAAAAAAAGAAAAAGTGTGTTTTAATACATGACATTGTAATGAGACTTAGCAAAACGGAGTCTTCCATTTTTTATCTGGAAATATACTGGAGTTTGAGTCCACTGTAATAGTAGGTATAAGAAATACGTATTACAGCTTGTCATTGAATGCACATAAAACTCATAAAAATGCTGTCTGCTTTGATTGTGTCTTCAGCTTCAATATTTGAAGTCTGCTTAAACATAAAACTCACAATGGAACATAACTGAAAAGGTGATGTGTGGATTGAAGTGAGAGAAAATATTTATACTGAAATCTCTTAAGCTTCACCATTGTGTATTCTTTAAAAAAAAAAAAAAAAATAAAGCGTACTGTATCTTTCGAGAACATTACCGTGAGTGTCCTAATGAAATCTGACTCCTTTGTCATAATCTCTTCATCTAATAATTCCTGTGTAGCATTTTCCCCCCTTATCATTCACTGTGTGTTAATTTACATTTTGACTTCTGTGTCCTTGACCCAAAACTGTCAGGCCAGGATGACACCATCATATACAACAGATTGTGAACTATTAATTCTCTCTTCCTCAATGTGCAGTAGTGTGCCATATGCAGATGGGGGCTCCTCCCCAGAACCTGTTCTTTCTGGTCTTCGAGGGTCCTTGAGTCTGCCCCAGATGTTCTGATCTGAAACACAACCTCAGAATGGGGTGGGTTTTTCTGCAGCCTCAGTCTCAGGGACATAAGGTATATCCATGCTGTGTCTCACCCATGAAATGTCTGGCTTCACATCTCCCTTTCAACAGTGACCATTGCCACACATTCCGGAGGAAAATGCAAGCAGCTTCAGGTGGCTCCTTGGAAAGGATGTATCCATGGAGGAGCTTTCTTTTTAGTCATCATAATTTGCCAGGCTATTTATTTGCAGAATAACACATCTTTTCTAGGTGTGTATTCATGTCTGGATTTGTATATAAATGTTCATGTGTATATTTTGTGCCCGTGACTACATGTACACATGAAGTAATCTACAGTCTGAATGACAGAAACTCAAATATGTGGGTGGAGGAAAGGAAGGAGATGAATTTAGAATTTCAGTGGAAATCTAGTTCTGATTTATAGCTACAGTGTTTTTTCCCTCTCCCTTAGCAATTCAAATATTTTTGAAAGAGCATACTAAAACACAATAATATTTAACAGGAATACAAAATGGTGTAAAAGAGCAGATGGGTCAGAAAAATACCTTTACATGGGGTCTGTACATGCTCCTTGAGTTGCCTTTATTGTGGTATCCACCCACTCACTCAGCCAAGGCTGCATCTCTTCCTGGAGAGTGCTGGGGAATTCTGAAAGGAACCAAAGTGAGGATATAGGTACGACATGGACACTGGTAGCTGTCTAGCTGGACAGGCTTGCTGTCTTTCCCATTCCCTGCTTTGACTAGGGCCATCCTAGGGGCTCTCAGCAGTGTCCTAATTTCTGTGAGGCTGCTTTCACTCACTTGCCAAGTCTCTTTCTCCTGCAGCAGTTCCAAACACACAGTTGCTTCATGAAGTAGCCCTGAGTAGTATGTACCATCTCACGTTTTGAAAATGGCTTATTCAAATCTCTCACCATTGTGGCCTCAAGAGGATCTATTTCAGCAATGTTACCTCTCATTTGATAGTGGAAACCTAGACAACATTATTTTGTAGCCCTGCTGCTTGAAAACATGCAATATTAATAGCAAATGCCAGATACATAAAGTTGTACAACAATATGGGTCCTCCTTCTCTTTTTTCCAATTAAAGGGTAAGATAATTAAATAAAGAGCAAGAATAACTTAAATGGTGTCATTAGAGATTGTTGCTGCATTCCAAGTAACCCTTTTTCTACTACTCTGCTAGAAGAGAAACTACACACCTCAAAATTCAGAACAGTGAGCACTGTTTTTTATGAGATGGAAAACCACCCAGATTTGCCATAATTTTTGGGTAGCTGTTTTCTTCCCTCTTATTTCAGCTCTCTTGTTGCTGAAGTCCTAAAATGGAATTGTTATATTCATGCCCGCATGTAGCAGTGTTTTCTGTACAACACGTGCTGTAGTTACTGACAGATGGGGATCAAAACTGGTGTCAGAGTTTGGTTTCCCAATACAATTTAGGAATCCGATTTCTTTACAGCATCATAATTTCTGGAACCTTTTTTAATATCCTGATGATGATCCTGAATAAGGAGATGATAGCAACTCTGACCAGTTGCAGTTAACCATTTTTGATGAGGCATTTTTCTCATTGAGCCTACGAATATTCTGTTTCCAAACTGACGGGAAGTTTGTGTTGCCTGTAACTATTCAGAGTGGCCAACGATTCGGCTGAGATTGCAGATAATAGATTTTCCCTACACTTCTAATATGGTGGCCGTGACAGAGATAACGCAAGAGCATCAACAGCTTCTGAAAACAAAATTGACCCTATCTGTCATGAGAGTGCAGCCTTCCTGCTATTTGAGAAAATCACATTCCCCTAACCCATAAGATATTCAGTGATATTGATGATCTCTTGAATAAGAAAGCATAGCAAGTACAGACTTTTTATTGCTGTAGAAAAGAAAACAAACCCTCTTTTATATTGTAATGTATGTATTATTTCCCATGTCCTGTTTATGTAGAAGTGAAACACTTCTGCAGTTGATCTGTATATCAGAAAAGTATCATTGGTCACATTAATTTATTGCTGGAAACTCATTTCTTATATGAAAAATAGAAGGATCCACAAAACTTGATGATACCTTTTCACCGGTTACCTTAGAGTTTTAATATGTACATAGAAGTAGTTTTGTACAGGGTTTGTGAAATCAGCTATATTATTTCTTAACTTCCATGCTTCAGTGATAAAATTCAGCTTTACTAGAGGGAAGTCTTATAATCATCTCCACATTTGCTATGCATTACTCTCTTCTTCTCTCCCCCTCTTTCCTTTTCTTAAATAAATAGTACTTTGCAACAAATTGATTTTGCTAGATAGTGCATTGATCATGCACCTTGCCTGGGGACAGAATATAGCTTCAAAAACAATAATAACTAAGACAATCATCTAATTTTACTGAAATAAAACTGAAAATGTACACGCAATGAAATAATCTCTGAGACTACTTTAGGTGCATTTGTGCTTGTACTTTATCCTCAGTGACACAGTAATCTACTAAAGTTCTTCTCTCGATTTTTCTCTTTGCAATCTGGAAGAACAGATTCACCAGTGATTGTGCTCATTTATAAAAGCATCCAAAACAAAATTGAACCCCAAGGCTGATAAACTATAAAGATGCTGATCAGATCTGAGCAGAATGGACGGGATGCTTTGGGGCTTGCTCAGCTAAAGACGGCTCTGCAAGACTGATGGCTTTATATACACAATTACAAACACCATAGCTTTGTCGAACGAATGGGAAATCATAAAATATGTTGCTTGCCCGTTATTAAGTAAAGAATGGTATTTTGTAAAATACTTGCAAAGATTTACTAAATTTCTGTAATTTAATTTCTGCCGCTGTATTTTCTTTTGTTTGTGGAAAACTTAAACATTTGTTTGGGAAGGACAATCCGATAGACTCAACCTCCTAGTCCTGAAGAGCAAGGAGCTAATTGATCTTGCTTACCAATATATAGCAAGTGGTGCACACTGTCTGCTTCATATAAATATCATTCATTTTTATTAGCTGTGTCATAACCAAAAATTATTTAAAATTTCATTTGTTCTCACAAAATTCTTCTCTAAATGAGACACTGAATGTAAGGGTTCTCTAAAAATTAGGTATTTACTGGAAATCATAAGAAGACAAATGCAACAGGACAGAGATTAAAAACTTCTGGGCTTCTTCTAAGTGTTATTTCCTGTTACCATAAAAAAGCTTTGTCTTTATGATGACAGGAAAAAAGCTATGGTGTAGTTATTCATAGAGGATCTGTGGTGGCTTTTGAAATAAAATCGTGTAAGAGAGAATAACATTTTGGCAATAGTTAGCAATAGTCTTTTAAACCTCATTGATTTCCTAAGGACTGTTACATTTTCTTACATTTTACTAGTCAGTGGATATTTGAGTCTCTTTACAGTCTCTGTCATTTAGGGAAGCACCACATGTACAGAAATATATATCTGGCAGGATGGAGGGGTGGGGGGCAGAGAGAAAAAGAAAACTAAAAAGGAAGAAGTTATTAAAAATTATCTATATAGACTTTAAAAAGGAAGAGCATCTCCCAGGTGCCTAGATGTGGTAAAGTCTCAACTATTTATCAATGCAAGGGCCTACCTGTTAGATCAACTCAAATTTGCATTTCAAGTTAGAAAGGTCAAGGTTACCCTTAACCTTTAGTGATTCAAATTGTGATTTTAAAATTAAAATGTATAGTGTGTCAGAAGTCACACACACAAATCTCTTAGCCTGCAGAAAGTAGTTTAAATGAAGTAGGACTAAGTACTTTTTAATTTTTAACAGGCATTCCTAGGATCATGTTGATTTTCTATAAACTCTAGATTGTTCATACCCATCTTACACTCAAGATATCACAGAATCACAGTATGGGTCAGGTTTGAAGGGGATCACAGTGGTGCATCTGGTCCAACTTCTCTGCCCAAGCAGTGTGATCCCAGAGCATTTGGCACAGGATATCACAGAATCACAGTATGGGTCAGGTTTGAAGGGGATCACAGTGGTGCATCTGGTCCAACTTCTCTGCCCAAGCAGTGTCATCCCAGAGAATTTGGCACAGGATTGCATTCAGATTGTGTTCTTGAATATCTTGAATATCTCCAGTGAGGGAGACTCTGCAACCTCTCTGGGCAATCTGCTCCAGTGTGAGTTTCCCACACAGTAAAGAAGTTCTTCCTCCTGTTCAGGTGGAACTTTCTGTGTATCATCCCATTGCCTCTTGTGCTATTGCTTGGTGCCACAGAGAAGAGCCTGGCTCCATCCTCCCGGCACCCTCCCTTCAGATACTGATAGACATGGATGAAGTGTATTCTCAGTTACCTCTTCTTGAGACTGAACGGAACCAGCTCCTTCAGTCTTTCAAAAGAGAGGTTCTCCAACTTTTGACCAACTTAGTAGCTGTCTGCTGGACCTACTTCAAGAGCTCCGTGTCTCTCTTGCACTGTGTAGACCAGAGCTGGGCACAGCAGTCCAGGTATGGCCTCACCAGGGCTGAGTAGAGGGGTAGATCACATCCCTTGGCCTGCTGGCAATGCTTTTCCAAATGTACCCCAGGATTCCATTGGCCCTCTTGGCCACAAGGACACACTGCTGGCTCATGGACAGCTTGTTCTCCACCAGGACCCTGAGGTCCTCCTCTGCAAAGCTGCTTTCCAGCAGGTCAGCTTTCAGTCTGGTGCATGGAGTTGCTCCTCACCAGGTGTAGGACCCTTCACTTGCTGGTGTTGAATTTCAGAAGGTTCTTCTCTGCCCATCTCTCCAACCTGCTGAGGTCCCTCTGAGGTGCAGCACAATCCTCTGAGGTATCAGCCTCTCCTCTGTGCTTTGCATCATCAGTGAAGTTTCTGATGAGGCATCTGCCCCCTCACCCAAGTCCATGATGAGCAAGTTAAACATATGCCTGTGTCAGGTTTAGGCAACACAGAAAGAAAAGCCCCCAGGTGATTCAGAGCAATGAGGCTGGCTGGAATTATATCCTGGGGAAGTTAAGCATTTTACATCAAGTATGCAAGGAGATTCACCTTATAATTTGTGCACAGGAACTAGATGTTATGAATCTTCCCCTCTTTCACCTCCATGTTTTGGATAAACTTCCAAATTGTTCTTTGCTTCTTTTGTCTGTGACAGTCAAGGGCTTATTTATGCCAGTGAAATCCATCTAACAAATCTGCCAAAGGAGTGATTTTTTTGTGTGCTTATTTTTGTGAAACTACTGCCTGGTCGGATTAGAAATTTTTTTAGATGGGTTTCACTTAGACATTTTTTTATAAAATGCTGTCCTCTTTCTTTTTCCAGGAAACGCCACTTTAATTGCATTCTTAATGACTTGTAGAATAAGAGATTTGAAAATTTTGAGGCATAAGCTAGAAACAGTATCTATATTATGCACATGAGGTAAAAATTGAGTTTATAAGTTTTTTTTTAATGCCAGACACAATTTTATCCTTCAGATTGGCATGCATCTTTTTGCATAATGACAATACACTGAGTAAAAGGAATAACACTGGCCAAGAGTATACTTAATGCAGTAAAGCAGATTGTTTGGCTCTGATTTTTTTCCCACCTTTTCCAAGCCTGTGATGTCTTGTTTAGAGGCAGTAACATACTTGCTATAAAAAGCTAGATTTTTCATTAAAGTAGTAAGTAGTGGTATTTTTTTTACTGTGTACTATGAAATTCTGTTGATCTAAAATGGAGCTACTTTTATTTTTAAAAACATGAACTAAAATAAGCAGGTGGTCATTACTGTTTTTTTCTCAAATATTTTTCTCTGAATCTGATAAGAGCAATCCATTCCCTTCTGCTCCATTTTGTAAATGAAGAGAACTAGTTTAAATGGTATGAGCTAAAGAATATCTTCATAATGTGTTTGTAATTTTTTTTTACTGTTCTAGCCTTAATTCATAATTACAAGCTTATTCCAATCTCTGCATTATGGAACCACATTTTAGACCAACAGCTGTTATCTACTTTCACTTGTAGCCTTGGGGTATGCATATTTTAATATTCATTTACTATGTGCCGATAAACTAAATACTTCCTACTGGAAGTCTATGAAATTAATCACAGTATCTTAGTTGCTGTTCTGTCTTCCATGTAGCTCATATTTTTTAAACTTACTATGTTATATGAATTCCTCTCCTTCTCCTCCCCTGAATAAAAGGGGAAGAGGAAAGGTTATTACAAAATATACAAACAGAACAAGTTGATTAAATCTGTGATAATTAGAAAATAGAGAGGAATACAGTGTAGTCATTCAAATGACACAACCTTCCCTCCTGTTCCTGTATCTTGCATAAAACTAGTATAAAACCTTGCCACATTGCCTCCAGCAATATTTTAATAGCTGGCTTTGTATTTGAAGGTTGTGGTTTTAACTGTTATTTAAATAGTATTAGGTCCTCATATGCATATAATATAGCCTAAAGCTAGATATTTTCCAATCTTCCAGGCACAAACACAACTACAAGTGTCTTTGTGTTAAAAATATAAAATATGTGGCAACTTTGGAGACAAAATGCTATGAACAGGGAGGAAATAAAAGTCATGCAGCCCATTAAGGTTTAAGGCTGTTTGTTGTGCAGCAATGGATAAAGGATTGGTGAAAAGCTGTAGAAGGGCATGAAAATAGATTATTTCAAGGATGAGTTTGGTGATACAAAGTAATAATGTCAAGGCTGGAAATGTCTGAATGGATTTCTCATATGTTTATATTTCTGGAGCTATGTCCTCTTCACACAAATTACATCTCAATGGCAGCATTTAGAGACAATAACAGACAATACATACCTGGTTCTGTTCACACTAAATGGAGAATTTTGCTACAGAATTTGGTGGGAGCAGTGTTATCCAAAATCCCTTTGGGACATAATATTCACTACTGCTTTGAGAATAGTTAAGCACTGGGCTGTGCTATTGCCCACCCTTGTACCTGAGAATTCCCCAAGAGTGACCACAAGCACACTTCAGGCTAGATTCAGTAATTGAGCTTAGGAGCATGAACAAGACACAGACATCTGAAACCACCAACTGTGTCCCAAAAAGTCCCTGTTCAGCTGTTGGTTTAGGGTTGCAGATATCAATTTCATAAGGTACCTCCCCACAACAGTTCTGAAGTACCAAGTGCACTAATAGTTACCTTCCACACTTGAGAACTAGGGATATTTTGATGTTGTCAGTGTATATTCCTTAAAAGTTCATTTGGGATGCAGAAACTGCATCTTCCTTCATGTAAGTCCCTGGAAGAAAAATTCCAGTGACCATATTACAAGCTGGGTGGATGCACTGGCACTTTGAATTGGACTGTGCCTGAGAGAATTCCGAGAATTCAAGTCTTCTCACTCTCACTTAGGTCCTCTAGCCGGTTATCTGGCTTTTTACCACTCCAGTTTCATAGCCTCAAAGGGTGAGAAAATTCCTTATTTCAGAGCAGGATGTATTTTATTGTGGACAGTGCTCTCTGGAGATGGGGGTTTGAACCCCGTAAAGTTGACAAAGGTGCTTTTGGAAAATATTCCAAAACTTTTCCACTTCCAAAGGACTCAACTAATCACAGGGTTGCTAATCAAAAGCTGGATGACAGCCCTACCACATTCCACTTCACTAAGAGGAGTGGTAGGTTCCTGTCTTCAGGGTACCCATGCCGGGAGAGCCAGATGGACACAGGTACCCATGCTTTGAAAAGCAGTGGAAAAATAATTCAGATACACCCTCATTATCAGTATATCTTAAGTACTATCCTGTTCCTTTCTAAGTGTGAAAGTTCTCATCAGTTTAATTCCTAATTACCATAACACTAATTTCTTATTATTGTTCTAGTCCTTGAAACCTTCTGAGGTATAAGGCTGGCTTCATTTAGTTCTCTGTGTTCAGAAGAATCAAAGTGAATGAAAAAATATGCTATATTATGTTGATATTAAATATCTTGAGGGGGAGCAGACAATTTTATTTGTAATCACACTAAGATATAAAGTTATATTTAATCTGAAATTTGTATCTCTCTTTAATTAATCTCATAAAATTTATAATGCCCTGCAATGTGTTTCACCTTCACAAGCTCACTGATACCCTTCATACCTCTTATGAAGTGCCTAGTGCACTTCTGAAGACTAAAAAATTGTAAAGAAAATTTAACATCAATTTATCAGTTGCATCTTTTTTTTTGGTAGTGAAAAAAATTTCCTGAGTCATTAAAACACACACACATACAGAGATAATAATATTAATTTAAAAAATAGAATACTAAACATAAATAAATGCAATGAATAAAAAAGAGTAAACTAAGACACAACCTGTATTAAATTATCAAACTTTACTCAAGCTTCAGGAAGTCAAGAAATGGAACTGATGGCAGGTCATTGAAGCAGCAGAATCATGAGGAGAGCACAAACATAAATCACAAATTAATTGGGAGGTAATGTTTTTTCACTTGCACAAATCTATACAAAGCAGTCTTTTGGGCTGAAATATATCAAAACACTCTTTTTAGGTCCATGTGGAATTAAAAAGTGGCATACCAGCCCTATGGGACATTACATTTTGCTTAGAAGTGGTACAAAATTAGCAGGATACTGGAAAGTGGAAAGGTGCAGGTTTTGCTTCAGTGGTACACTGCCCCTGCCCAAAATGCTCTACTGCTGCATGAGAGCTGTCATGTGGCTGCTGTGGTTTGTATTTGCTTCTGCCCATCAGTGCTGTTGGGTTTCCCATAATGGCTCGTGCCGTGTGATCAAAGCTTAGGCCACTCTCTGATGGGAAATACAGTCCCTGCTGGGGCAGCAGCCTGTGTGTTAAACTGTGGGCTACTGCAGCCGCAGAATGGTAACTAACCAAACCAAAATGTTTTGATTTGCAATAAAACTAACTTGAAACACAGTGCTTTGTTTTGCTTTCAGGATTGAAAATACCTGTGATAAAATTAAGATGCTTCTAGAGCAAAGAGCAACCTCATAAGAAAACTCTTCTTGCGAACAAATGTCTGATACAAGCAGGGGCCTTTCCTTTGTATAATTGCATGTCTTGCTTACAGAAATCTTCTGAAACTTAGTGACTACTGAAGTGAATATTGGCATGGTTCCTATATGATTTGAGACAGAAATCAGGTCAATAATGAAGTGAAATTTGCATCAGACTCTGATGTCATTGTCATCTGTGTAACATTATGTAGTCCTCAAAGAGGAGGCTTTCATCTGCTTTAAGTAATATTGATATTGTTGCAGAGCTGCTTTTGAAGTTCCTCAATTTTCAGATCTCTAAACATTTCCAAGCAAATGTCCAAACCCTTTTGTAATTAATTTATTGTGGATGCTAAACTCTTGTCATGGTCACTTTAGAACTTCCCTATGGATCATATGTAAAAACTACTGAATTGAACTCTTTCACTTTTGTTAATGGAAAAGAAAAAAATCTGTGGACGTTTAAAGAGAAGCCATCATGGAATATAAGAAACTCATTACCTATTTTGTGCTTTTATATGTGATCCTTTTAAAAGAATTGTCAGTTAGATTATTTGGCCAAAGAAAGCAAGTATATAATAGAAAATTTCAAGTAACTCTAAAAGCTTAGCAAAGAAACACGGAGGAGTACTATGAATGAATCAAAACAGATCACTAAAAATACCCACTGCTGCCAAGAAAATTCACATCAGCTGTATTAAATGTTCATAATTGTGAAATTTTTGTCTGGTTTCATATTTACTTCCAGATATTAGGTTTTAGTCTGCTGCAGTACATGAAAGAAGAGTGAAAGAGTTGTACCCATTACAGCTGTTCCATTACAGATTTCAAGGACAGATAAAGCCTTTATATGTCTGTATGTGGAGGATGATTTCTTATGGTAGCAGAGTAATGTCCTCATGCTCTAAGTACCTTAGCTTCTTTTCATTGCAAGAAAAATAAATATATTTATATGATATTAATAGTTTTACATTATATATCATAAATTTGTTTATGTCTGATACCTGATAAGGCCTCATATTGCTGCCTTATTTTCTTACTCTTTCACTCAGTGGTTCATGAATGCAGTTTGATCTCTACCAATATTCCAGTGATTTCCATTTTTTTTTACAGTATTTCACCCTTTTCCACTATACCAAAGCTCTTTTCAAAAAATATATCAGACATCTTTTCTAGTTAAATCAAAAAGGCTTTGTTCATTTCCCCAGCTGGCACCC
>VXBU01012063.1:101823-121473 GCA_013400315.1 Bombycilla garrulus
AGAGGCTAGATAATTCTGAACATCAGTGTTAGGTAATTCTAAGATTGATGTTTATGTGAAGTCTTTAATTTATTTAGGTAATTATTTTTGTCATCAAACCTTAACCATATCGATTGCTTGACAAACAGAATTTGTCATTTGGTTTTTGTGATTTTTCTCAGGAGCTGTGATATTTCTCAGGTTCATCAGTTACAGTCTGTTTTGGGTTTTTTTGGTAGATGATGGAATTATACAAAAGAAGACCTTTTTTTAATCTTTGCAAGCTTTTAGAAATGTCTTGTAAATCTCCTCCAGTGTATATTAGTAGTAGTAATTTGTGCAAGCCTTTGCTATTCTTAAGCTTTCTGGAAACATTTGTGTGAATGAAATGTTGGTCAGCTGAATTAGTGTAACTGAGAAAATGACAACAATAAAAGCAATTAAATGGACCAGAAAGCTTTATTTATGGCTTTGTTTGCTATTTTGAGGCTTGTAATGGGATAATTTTTGTGCTCATAATATGTACTTTTCTGATTTTCAACTTGCTTTTATTCCCTGATTTTTTCCCCGACTTTTCCCCTTGTTTTGGAATGAAAAAAAAAGGAAAGCAAAGAAAACAAAGGAGGAGGAATAAATTTCCCTCAAAGAAATCTATTACATTGAGGTCATATTTCAGGATAATGTGGAGAGACATGAGGAATGATGTTTTCAAGTTTCACAAAGATGAAGCATCCTTATTATATGTTAACCATATCCAGTTCTCATTTCTGATGAAGGACAAAGGAATTTAGGACCCTAATCTTTCAAATTACAAGGGTCTGCAGGAAAACTAGGGAAATTCACACATCTGTGGTCTTTCTGCAGAGTGATGGTTTCAGAGAGTAAAGTGAACAGTAGTCTTTGTCTGGAAGTTTTGAATTCTAGCACTTCTTGAACTTGGCAGCTAGAGATCATCTCAGTAGTCTTAATTCTCTGATGCATGTTCTTTTTTATGAGATTTGTTTCAACTGAAAAGCATTCCTGCAGGAAAGCAGAATGAGTGGCATGTTATTGAAAAAAAAAGAAAATAGAATCTTTTGTCTATCTGAAATCATGTACTTCGGAATTTGTCTAGATTTCGTTAGCACTGTACTGTAAAGATCCGGAAAACGATGTGCAGAAAATTAATAAATAATTGAATTTACAAGGAATGATCATAAAAATGGAAAATCAGAGAGAATAAATGTATGAAGAATTACAGAAATGACATAAATCACATCAAGTGGGGTTTAAGAGCTCACACGATGACCTTCACATTATTATAGATTATTAAAATAGAAAAATTAGTAGATTAATAAGAATTCAAAATTACTGTTATTTTCACTGCAGATATGGCCACAAGAGATTCCAGCAGCATTCGTAGAAAACACATACAAAAATAGCAAACAGAAAAGGTAAAATAATTTAAAAGCCCAGTTCTCTTCCAGAAGGTTGGAACAGGACTCTAGTTCAAATGCTGTGAGAATTTTCTTGAGCCTCTAGAAAGTTCCTTCTGAAGGAATCTCCTGTCTTTCTGGTGTACAGGAAACATGAGAAGATAAGCTTCTAACAAGGGTGCTATGACTGTGTCCCTACTCTCATTCTTACACCTAATATATATTTCAAAGGAACACATTTCTGGCATACTGGTTTCTATTAATATATCAATTCCTAGATCTGTTCTTTTAGTATAGATCTGTTTTTATTTTCTGACTAAGTACAGTAAGAGGTAGTAAGCTCATAGTCAGAAACCTCCATGCAGCCAATGTGTTCTTCATGCACAAAAGGACATTTCAACAGTTTGAAATTGCAAATATACTCAAGCTTCTTTCTTGATTCCAAATTCAACACCAGCAAAGTTTCCACAGCAAGCTTCTTTATTTTTTGTCAATTTTCAGCTTGGGATATTTGTGCTTTCCTAGGTTAGAATACTGTTTTTTCAACAAAGGCATAAAATAATGTTTCTGAGGTGGCTATAATTTCCATGGCAACAATCGTAGTATTAGGAAGGTAAGCAAAATCCAGCTACAGAAGGATGCCAGTGGCGTGGATGAAAGCTTGAGGAAAAATCATAGGCTAAGTAAGAAGAGTTTCCTTCTAAATTCTCTCTGTGTTTGCTCAAGGATAAAAATGTTTCTAAGAGGGGTGTTCCAGAGTTGTCTGAATTGACTTTGCGCAGATTTGGACTGACTCCTGAAAGAACTCCAGTAACACTAACTCCTCCATGTCTCCGGCAGGTTCTGAATACCTTATTTGGGCAACATCTTTACTGAATTCCCTAGGAGTTTTCCAATTATATGGATTCCTATATCATAGGTTAGCACAGTTAAAAATTTTTAAGCCGTAATTTAAGTGTATAGATCACACAAATATACCAAATGCTTGCTCAATGTTTCCAGAATGTTTGAAGTGTATCTCATATCCAGGACGGGTGCTCATGATTTTGCTGGTGATGTTTTAAAAAAGTTTTCCAATAAGTTTTTGAGGTATATTAATGAAGTGTTTCATCTGTACAATGGGACCTTATGCAAATTAGATTCAAAATAAAAAAATTCTTGTATGGTATTTTAAAGACTATTAGATCTGCATAGAGTACTGCAGCAGTTTATTTTCTTCCATATTGTTTTTTAATTATGCTGACTCTGTACATTATTTAAGAGAGGGAAGAGGAAGTTAAATCCTAATCTTATTAGTACTGGTATAAAATGCATCAAGTTCAATGGCGTTTCAGCTTGTCCTGAGTCTGATGTGACTGAGAACAGATGTGAGCCCTCTCGGATTAGTTTTTGTCCCTATGACATAGTCGTTTTGTTCTGGATTGGATTTTTCATTCATATGACATGGATTTGGCACATGCTGAATTGATCAAAGAGTAGACAAGGCCAAGCCTATCTGATTATATAATTGCTTCATCTGTTGTACTGTAATTGCACCGGACCAAAAGCTGAGATCTCCAGTCATTTTGAATCAGTCCTTTTTAAAGTAGGCCTCAGCTGTCTTCTAGGTTTGTTAATGCAATGGCACTGAAAACTGCAAATTTGCCTAATAAATAAGAGTGGTTTAAATAGAAAGGTGTAAATCTGTTAGTTCCTCTTAGCTGGTAGATTTGTACCCAGGTAATTAAAACCAGAGGCTGACCATGACTGGAAGAGGGAAGTTTCAGCTGTTTGGCCCAATCTTCAGCTTTTCCAAGAATTTCTGTGTAACCTTAGTCAAGGTATGTTGTTACTTTGTGCCAATTTTCCACCTAAATGTCTCTGCTTTCCAGCTTTGCTGCAGCCTTTTGGAAATCAAACCCCAAAAAATGGAAATGTTTTTTACTGCCTTCAGGAAGACCTCAATAGAACAGGAAGACAGTCTTAGAGGATACTATGGGATTTGACCTCAGTTCAACTGCAATAGCCTAACAGTTGTGCATGCCAAGGATATTCAGTGTATGTATGGCTGTACAGGTACTTTAGGGGAGAAAGTCATTCTGTGGCTTCTACACCTCCATTCCAGTAATGGAATGTAATCAGGTTGCCTTGTACATGAGATTTTTCTCCCTGTAGATGGTACAAAACTGTCAGTTACAGTCAAAAGTCTCCTCGTACTAAAAGCAAGGTGTTTGGCTCAGCTGCCAGTTTTCTAATACTTTCTGAAATTGTTCTTGTGGACTAGCTCCTTTCTTGTTGGTGCATAAAATAAATACAGTCACAACAGATGCTATTGTGCATCTTGCTTGAGAAAATGTCTTTCATTCTTCATTTGTTCTGAAAAAAGCAACAGCACTAGAGAGCCCTCGTCCCTGTCTGTAATAATCACATTGTTTCACTCACTCGTAGCTGGTGACTTTTCTAAATATTTTTGATCAATAGAAAGAAATGTAAAAAATCAGTAGATTGCAGCTTGTAGCTGGAATTGATAGATAGTTTAGGTGGCAGGCTTTGAACTCCCTTGGCAATCAGTAGTTGAAAGAAATTACCTTACTTCCATAGCTAGGATCTTCTGCCAAATTTACCCTGTTCATGTCTAAATCTCTTACATATTTTAAAGGATTAAAGATGAGATTAAAAACTTTCCTCTTGGCTTCAAAAAGAGAACAGAATTCTCTATACAAGCATAACTGACAACCTCCCATGAGAAAAACAAGTAAAACACTAAAGATTTTTTCCCATATCGTTAACCATTTATTTTCCTTTTCTTTTATTTTTTAACTAGATGTCTCACTGAGATGCCTCTTTACAATATGGTGTTGTTAGGCCTTATGCAAAGGTTATACTTTCTGATTTGACATACAGTATTTTTCTTCCTTTGAACTCTTCTTTGAATCCTTAATTCTTAACTGTGTAGTTAATTCTGCGTGTTGTGGCAGAATTAATTGTGTTGCCATAACATCACTTTCCCCTAATAAATTTTCCACTGTGGGGATTTCAGCACTTCAAAGACGATAAAACATACCTTTTGCTAACCAGATGATAAGGTTTTGTCTATGCAATGGAGCCAATGATTATTTTTGAACCAACATATAATTATGAAGACACAGTGAGAGAACTTTCAACATGCTCACAAGTGGCAGAACTAAATGCAAGTAGAAATGTCATGTTGGGGTGGAGGTTCAAAGTTAGCATCCAGTCTTCGACTCTGCAGCTGCTATAATTACACAACTCTGTAAATTGGAATCATTTATCCTCTGCCAACTGCAGTAATTAATTTTCTCTTCAGTCAGTGGAGGGGGGATTGATCTTTTCTTTGTGAAAGTCTTTCTCACGCAAATACCACTTTGCTCTTCCATGTTTCCAGTTCTGGAAATTTGTCCTTCTATGCAATAGCTATTAAAGAGTGGGGCTGCAGCTTCCTTGCCTGTGTGTTCTTGTCTGTGTAGCAGTGATGGAGAAGAGCCGAAGTACAAGGTTTCATCATAATATTTAATCACTACCTGATTGTGGAATTATGGTAGTTTGGATAGTAGAAAATGTGCATACCTTTAGCTGATTCTGATAATCACTAGAAAAGAGACATTTCTTCTGTCTAAAGGCCTCTTGAAAATCTATGAAAATTATACATGATTTACATTGCATTCATAATGTGTGACTCCATTCTCACACGGTCCTTATTATCTATATAAGTGGCAATTCAGGAATAAATCTTGTGTAAAAAAAGCCATAATCTGAAATTCAGGGATTTATCCTTTGAGATCAATTTTCATCCGGGCTTTAGCTTCTTTATAATTTTTGGTTACTGCAAAAGAGCTATTGCCACAATGCCAAATAGATATTGTGCAGGAAAGAAGTCTACACTGTGATAGGCTTTATGTTGTATTGCTGTCCTAACTGACCTGGAGTTAAGCACAGAGGCTGTGTGTAGTTGTGAGTGGCAACATGGCAACATGGTGTGCCTCTGCAGGATGGTCAGTGTTCCCCATGGCCTGGAAGCACCTCCAGTCAGTGACAGTGAATATACAATGGAAGTTTCTGCCGGTTCTATTTGACTGATCCCTCACAGACCACAGAAATAAATCAGCAAGAATGGAGTCACACTCACTTTCCAAAGGGCTACTGGTTCTAAATATGTGACTAGGCAGGAGTCCGGGCTTATAGCCAGGGAGGACAGGATCTGACTTTTCCAGAGCCCACACTCTTGTCTTTCCAATCCAGGAAGAGGCACTTCAACGATGTGGTGTGGGAGACCCCTTTGTTACCATTACCCACACTCTGCTGTACACAAAGAATATGGAAGACTTCTGTCTTAAGATTGTGCACAGAACCCTTCTCCTAAACAAGAACATTCTCAGGTTTTGTTTGGTCTTAAATACTGTATTCATTTGGCCTTTTCACATACCATATCTCACACTTTTGGGGTCAGATCTTCCGCTACAGTAAAGCTGCTGGCATTTTTCTGGTTGCTTACTGGGTTCTGCTGGATTCTGAGATGTAAGCTGCTCTTAACTACTCTGAAGCTACTTCATCATCCCTGGTGACTTACTGAGATATATCAGCCTCCAGCTGCCACAGATTGCTCACCTGTGAAGGCCAGTGAAAACCCAAGGGAAGGTTTTCATCCCTCCTTGTAGCTAATTGTATTTTATTTAGGCTTGTGACCCCTCAGACCTCTAGGACCTGATTTGTAGTTTAGTGTGATTCTGAGTGAAGCTATAGTGCAGGAAGGATTAGAGCCAAGGCAGAAGTCTTCTCTGTGTTATCAATGTGATGATGGGTCTTTTAAAAAGTTTGTCTTTCTTTCTTTGCATGTGCCTGGTTGAATCCTTTCTTTAATCCTCTGCAAATGATCTGGCGCTCCGGAAAGATTTTTTTATGATAAGTAAGAGAAAATTAAACTATAGGAGTTAGACTGCTTGTAATGTAACAAGTAAAAGAAACATTATTTTTGCCTTTTTTTCTTTCAGCCTCTATATATTAGATATTTATGTGTTAGTAAAACTACTGTATATACCGTAAAAAATATGGCCATTTTAGTAGAAATAAAAGTATCTTTACCTTTTGATCATAAAGGAGAAATGGGGAATTTCTCTCCAAAAAGAAATTCACTATATTCCGATTGGAGATACTTGATAATCCTTCTTTGTATCAGAGTTTGCTACACAGTTAAAACACATCAAACATGATCAAGCTACATTTATCAGCAGAAAACAGCTCAAGCAAAATTATTAAAAATCCTTTGAATTTCAAAGGTAAGAATCCAGCATGCTCCTTTGGTGTTTAACTTCATATGGTGATGCAGAATAATCTGCTTCCAGGCCTTGATCTTTGCATATTTATACTTTCTTTATTGGTATTGGGGTTTTGTTTGTATTTAATAATAATGCAGCTCAGAGTGGCTGTTGAATGCATTTATGGAAGTTTTGTAAAAATCAGTATCAGTTTGGACAGGCAAAGCCTGCATATTTTGACAGTAGACATGCATTTGAAATCAATACATGACTTGGATTTCGGAAGCCTGGAGCAAAATCCTCAGGTGGAGTAAATCACCATAACTCCTTTGACTTCCATGAGATAAAGCTGATTTTCACCAGCTGGGAATCTAGACTTTGTTTTGGTTTCCCATTTGACTAAACTGAGACAAAAGCAAAGGAAATGTTTTATAGATACTTAGTCTTCCTGAAAAAGAAATTAAAAGGGAAAAAATATCTGAGTGGGGATCGCAGTAAATGAGCATCTCTGAGTGGAACAAAGGAATAGAAGAGAGGGGCTAATTGTTTAATTAGTAAATGTCTGCTTGGTTAATGACATATTAATGAGTTTTTAAGACAGTCATATCATTTACCATAAAAGACCCATGTGCGTATCCCTGGATGTACTGTATAATTAAGTAATGTGACCCATAGGAGTTCATCATTTAAAAACCTGTCAGCTGTCTCATGTTTGGTAGCAGATGAGTAAGCTCAGGAGGGGCTCACCAGGAGGACTCAGTTAGGTGTCCAAAATATCTTGCTGTAAAACAGTCTGGTAATCTGTCAGCGGCATGGTACCTGTGCATAAAGACAACAGAGATTAGGATTTGCCCATCAGTATATTGAATTTTGTAAACAGAAGAGTGGTTTCTGTAAGGTGGTGGGTCCTACCAGAGAGGTTTCTTCTTCTCAGCCTAATTTCATCATCTATAGGAACTGAGCAAGTTAGGTGCTTCCTCAAGGTGCTGGGCCTTGGGTTGAGAGGTGAATTTTACCCAGCACTGATGCAGCTCATTTTATTCTCTAGCTTATTTATCTCTGCGAGTAAGAACTTACCTTTGGTTGTATGTCTGATAAAAAAATGTACTCTATTCCTAAAGAATTCTTCAGAGTATGACAACAATGCATACCCATCTAAAAATTTCCTCCCTCCTTCTCCTGCACCCCACTATAGGGCCACAGAAGGCATAGGGGTGTTTTAATCACAAAATGTATCCTTAATGCTTTTCATATCTGAATATTGCTTTGTGGAGTGTTTCAGCAAACTCCTTGCTGCTCACATTCCTTTAGTTTTTAAAATGAAGGTGTACATTAGGAAAGGTGTGGCTATTGGAAACTACTTGCCTTCACCTTCAAAGAGGGGTGCAAATGTCAGGATGACTCATCCTTTCTGTCTCAGTGTGTACATATATATATAATTTCATACACAAATACATTTCATACCTGGGATCCAGGTATGAAAGGTTATCAAAATTTGGGGTGAGTTTCAGGTGCAGGGTACGTAGGCATAATGTGTATGCTTTCTCTCAAAACTGTCTTAAGCCATTGGAAGAGCATGGGCAAAGTACTGTGTGATATGCAGAGAATGCTAATTGCACACCAAATTGATGGGAATGTGCAGATCTGATGCCATTCAGTTATGCGGCATGTGTGGTAAATCTGATACACCTGATATTATAGGCACAGGTGATGAAAGCCCTTTTAAATCTTGGGGTTTTGGGCTTGGCTGGGCTTGTGGGTGTATGATATACTGGAAGAACACTCCTATTATTTTTGCTTCCTCTCCTCAAAAGTTTTTGGAGGGATTACCCTGTCTCCAGACTTCCAGACTTTATTGCGCAGAATACAAATAGAGCCTGAAAAAAGATGGTTAGGTGTAACTCTGCTGTGCTCTTCTATTACTAACTTTGAATTTGGTGTGAACAGACTATGGGCACATGGAGAAAGGTCTTTGGTTTCCATAATACATGCTTAGCAAATTAAAAAAATATCTGCATACAGAAAAATATTAAGGAATATTGAAACAGTTTTTAATTTCTCTGTGTTAAATTTGCATGACTTTTTTCAGCTTATTTTTTTTAATTGGACACCTATGACAAAATATTGTAGGAGTAGCTGTCTAAGAAAATAATATAGTTCTAGAAGCAGGTTTTGTTCAAAATAACTAAAAGCTTTTTTTCCTATTTTCAATTAAAATAAATACACATATATGTGACTGAAAAATAATACCAGGCATTATAGAATGAAAATGGTTTGTGGTGAGTTGTGGTATCTGGGAACTGGATATATTTTGAGGTTCTCCTTTCTAGGGCACCCCTTCCAGTCTTTTCAGGTTTGGTAATGAAATAGAAGTAGACAAAGGAGATAAGCTTCTTTATCATACATGTAAACAAAACCAAAAATGGTGCTACCTTAGCAGTAGGGATGACAAGGCAGCAGAAGAAGCTAAATGGATCATTATATCCATGCACAAGCAGAAATAGGAGAGCAATTAGTAAATACCTGTCCCTAATATTTGGTGTAGAGGTCACAGAGAGAAATCATATAGACCTCATAAATTTTTAATTTTTTTTCCAATTTGTTTTTTTTTTTTTTTTGCAATGGTAAGGGAAGTACCCTTNGATAGATGAAGTTTGAGAGCAAATATTACACACTGACTAAGGGCTTAATTCTGATCTCCCCTCTGCGGGTGTGTATCATTAATGATTCATTGCATATTTTGAATAATAAGCTGTCTGCATAGCAGAGGGCAGAATGTAGTCCTAGGAGACTATTGCATGTGTGATGCATTAAGAATGATATTGAGAATGTGTAGCTTATTAAAGTAGTTGTTTTGGGTTAAGTCACTTTTGGGGTGTATGTATGTCTATTTATCTGAAAATTAGAGAAAATTAAAAAGCCATCTCAGAAAATATTCTGCAGAATGAGACTGTAGAAATACAATTTTAAAGGAAAGCTATTTTTTTTAAAGGACATGAAGCATGACCTTCACCTCCTAAGTTAATAACATTTGAGCAAAACTGACAAAATGTGTTTGCCTGTTCTAGTTCATTTAGATTCTTTTATCTGTTTAAAGTGTAATCTCCATCTTGCAGAATGAATGTGAAAATTAAGTGACTTTGGCAACACTCTCCTTTCCTGAAATGATAACTATAATGAAAAATGAGTAATATTTTATTTGTCTATAAAATACATTGTGTGTAACAGAGCAAGTGGAACCTCAGAAAGTTGCTATGTGTATGATCTGTGCAGAAACATGTACAGACTCAATTTTCCACGTATGTGTGTGTAATGTACACACGCATCACACTGTCAAAATGTTTGTCCCCTCATTTTCAAGTAAGTATGGTTACAGAAAAATAAAACTAAAACAAAATCCTCAAACTCTTTTTCTTCCCTTTTCTTTCTTTTCTTCCTTTTTCTTTCTCCCTCTGTCTTTCAAGAAAGCTAAGTATAGCTGGCTTCTTAGTTTTGGGTTGAGTTACAAGAGCTTGTCCCAGCCAAGAATCTGCCTCATGGTAAGTATGGCATGTTGAAAGAGCATATTAATGCATCATTATTACACATTCAATTGTACCCTTAATATATCTCATCACACTATGATTATGCACATTATATTATGACTGTGGTACATATTCTGATTATGCAATACAAATTTTCAGGAATGTAATCCTAGCATGACTGAGGCCAATTCACACTCTCAGGTCAGGAAACTAAAACATTTCATCTCTAAAAACAGTATTAATTTCCTTTACTTACAAGAAAATGCCTTTTCTAAGAATTATCTTCCATTTTTCAACTCCTTCCATAAGAAAACCTTGTCAGCTTACTTTAGGAATGCAGCAGGATTGTCATGTCCAGATTGGAAGGTGAAGGTTTTTCCGCTTGCTCTTCTGTTGGCTGACACTGAGAATGAAGGAAAACAAAAGGGCAAAACAAATAGAATTGTAAAGTGCAGTGGCTGTTACCCTTTTTCACATGCTTCCCCTTCCCTAACCTTTTTTCAAGCACAGCCAGAAATATGTTATTTACAAACAAAACTTAGGCATGTGGGAAATTGGGTTTGGTCCAACAATGCACATGTACCTTGAAGACCGTGGCTAGCCAGGGGTAGTGGTATTGTAGTTACATTGTACAATTCTAGTAGTTGCTTGAAGAATACATGTGAGGAAATGTTTTGCTTGAAGAAAGTCATGGACCCAGGCTTTGGCATTCTTCCTGACAGGATGAAACCATGAAAGAAGTAGTTTGTCTGTAGTAGAGCAGGGATATTTGGTCTATTGATGCTACCATTTTTCTAGCTCAGTTTCTGTACTGGGAATATTTGGGGGTAAATAGTAGCTACGCACTGGTATGTGCATATTTATTATATTTACTCCTAGCGTATCTTATTGTCTGTTATGTGTACAATGTACATAGATAATAGAGTAGAAAGAAATGCAATTGTGTCTATACTAGAGCAGATAGTGCTGTCTGTGCTGGGAGGAAGGAAGGAGGGTTATTTGATCTGTGTTTTAAGAGAGAGTGATACTGTGAAGTTTTTTTAACTTTGTAAGCTTTCCCTTTGAGGAAGATATGTATGCAATCTGCATGCCTAGCTAGCTCTTTGATGATAAATTTGGACTCAGTTTTTAGTCAACTACAAGAAGGTGCCAAAAGCATTGGCATCTGTTTTAGAGAATTGGCAGACTTTCCTTGGCTGCAAATTTCTTTATCCCGCCTCATTACTTTGCTCCTATCAGCTTTTACCTGCATGAAGAAAGACCAAAAGAAAAAGGCAAGAAAACCCTTTAAAACTTAAGTAGCTATTACAACAACAGAGCCCAAACCACTCAGGGTGAAGATTCTGTAATTTCCACTCTTTACACATACTAGGTGCAATCAAACAACTTGAAGCAATAACACAGGGGGAAATATGTTTTACATAACTTGACTTCCAAATAGAGATTATCCCTTCAAGGCTATTTGTTTTCCCAAGAATCCTGCTGATTACAAGCTCTATGTTAACTCTGTTTTAGATGATAACCTAGCTAAACCCAGGCGTCCATTACACCAACTGAATTGTAGTTGCTATGAATGGGCAGGAATTATGGGTTTCTTCTGCATGCAGAAATGTCTTAGACAGACTAGGATGGTGATATGAGGCACTGATTCCTGGAGATTACAAAATATAAGGTGAAACCTCAGAGCTGAAGACCATTAGCAGAAACATTGGTGACCTCAGTGCAGCCAAGTCATTGCCTCTAGTATTTACAAGTGATTCTTTTAGCTGGCTGCATGTGACTTAAGATCCTAAGAAGGAAGCTGGTTTTGTTTAATGGTGAATAGCTTAATGGCTTAGTTGGTCTTCTTGTGTTTTGCTCTATATTTTAAATATATTTTTGTTGCTTTTTTCCCCCAAGATTTTCTATGTTTGTTTTGAAAATATGAGGTAGAGTCATGCTCTGATCAGAATGAGGTGACAAAATAAATGGGAGATACTGTTCTTAATCTATAATTCATTTTATAAGGAGATCTAAAATCATCTAAGCAGACCTGAAGTTATGAGATCCTAGAAAGCTATCAAGAATCTAGCCTCTGTCTTTTGTAATAATATGTAGTCCCAAAGGAAATCATATTCGCATTTCATGCTCCTTGCTTCTGTCTGAAGCTGGCAGAGACTGGATGTTTCTAAGAGACAAAATATCTCAGTTTTACTTGTAAACTGTTGGTTTTTCTTGTACGGCTGTCAGTGCAGAGCAACTTAGGCATATAGTGCAAATACCAGCCCTTACTGATGGTCCTTGTCTGGCTCTCATTTAGTTCACAGCCCAAATCTCTCTTTACCTGGGTTTCTGAAGCCTGTCTTGCATTGAATTTATGATGTTTGAAGGAAGTTATTTTGGAAAGAAACTCATAGTGCATTTTAGTTCCTGGAAGCTGCAACTCTCCCCAGCAGCAATTTCTTAGGTATGAGGGTTTTTTCCTAGTCATTCTTCATTCCTTCCTCTTGCTCTTTCTACAATGGAAATTGATTCTACCCTATCTCCAGAACAAGTTGCATCTGTAAAATAGATGAATCCAGAGATGGATAATATTAAGTTTGTGGTTGAGAGTAAAGGACATGTGAATCAACACAATACAAATAGCAAATATTAAATATTATAATTTTTACTGTGCATATTTCAAGAAATATGCTATTTGAAGATTGTTTCTGCAATTATATGAAAATTTACACAGGTAACAACTGTATGTAAAGAAAATAATTGATATTTCATAAGCACATTTTTAATAATAGCAAGGGCTTAATTTATATTAACATGCTATGTCAGTACTAAGATGTCTCTGTAGCTTTCACCTTCAATATTGTCAATTTAGGTCTTTTTGTTAAATTAATTGTGTTCTATAATAGGAAAGCTGAAAAAAAATTAAAGAATCATGTTAGATATTTTCTTCCTCATGCTTTAAAACACTAAAAGTATTTCTTGCAGTCATTTAAGAATCACTACTACATTCACTCCCCACTGCAAATGCTCTAAAACATCCATCTTGTGGTAGTGCTCAAGATATAAGTCATTGGAGCAGCTCTGCAGTAAGGAAGAAAACATAAGGAGTCAAAGTATCATAATTCACACCTTCTGCAGTACAAATGGCCTGCCAGGTGATTTAAGAACTTAGAGCTCTATAGTTTAACTTGGTCAGGGGACTAAGGTAAAATCCAGACTTCCACACATTTGCTGGTATTTGCAGTCACTGACTTTTAAGTGGTATTAGATATGCTTAATATTATGTGATAAGTTGTGTATACACCTTTATTGCACCAAGATGTCATTGGCCTTTGCAAGAGTATGGCTTGATCAAGAATTAAATAAATTGATCTCCTATGTCTCTTTGTCTGTTACTAAAGGTGTTAGAGTATTAGTGGTTTTTTGCCGGGTATATTCATGAATTTATAAGTTAAACATTTAAACAGTTTAAAATACACATGTGGGAAATACCAATTCCTAAATGTAATTGCTATTCACTTAAGTGACTCATCAAACTCTGTAAGAAATAGAGCTGAGGGACTGGAAAAAGAAAAGTAAATGTTTATGGACATACATATACATATATACAGTGGTTAAAAGCTTAATTCTCATTGAATTTGTTTACTTATTGAATTTTATTTCTTGGTTGAAATTTCTTTATGTTTAGATGGTTATAATAATTACTAATACTCTGATACAAGATAGTTATTGGCATTACATTCATAGAAGGGATAAAATAATTAAGAGGCTGTGTCTTATTGTGCATGTATTCATCCCTTTGTGAGTGGAGCATTGAGAAAGGTGCTCCTTAGATGGGCATAAGAATCCTTGACTTGCATATTTTTATAAATATCTGGAAGAGTGGGGGGGGACAATTTTCTGATGCGTGAGTCGATGGGGCATTACCAGTATGTCAGTCTATTAATTTTGTTGTGGTTTTGTTTGTTACTTGGTTTTGTGCAGTTATAATGTCTTTTCATAACCCTTTTAAACACTACTGAAAGTTCCTCAGTGGGTTGACTGATCTCCAGAATTGTTCAGAGAGATTTTTTACAGTCTTTTTAAAGCCACAGATACAGGCACAACTCTGGATTGTAGAACAAACTCGTCATAGGTGGCGAGATTTTTTGGTGGATGGTTTTGGGTTTTTTTGGGGGATGGGGGGAAGGAAACAGGGGAGGATTTGTTTGTTTCTGTGAGTGTTTCTGTTTTTTGTTTGTTTGTTTAGGGAAGCACATCTGAGTAGATTGAGTACTGCCTTACCATACAGTGTTGGCAGGCAGCACACAAGTACCAAGTGCTTAAAAAAGTGATACGTCCTCATTTTTGTTCATTCTAGCTGCAAAGCAGGCTTGACGAAAGAAGTGGAAACTTTACACTATTTTCCCAGATTCAATAAAGTGACATTTGATGTTTAGAATACAATTCCCTCCCGCTTCTTTTTTGTCTGGTCTCTTTAATCTGTGTGTCTCTTAAGACAGAATTACTAGGAAGAGAGTTTTGTGTCAGGAAGGTCAAAGAGTTGAACTTTAAGGGGCATCAACTGCAATTGGATGGTAGCCCAGTAGGAGGATCTTCTAATGGGGTGGAATAAAAAAACTGACTTTTTAGTCTGCTAAAAGATAATACTTCAAAATGTGTGCTCCAAGGAGACAGTCTTTAATTTAGCATATTTTGTGTCCTGCTTTTCAGAACATGCAGGCCTTTGATCTTTGGATGATTAAACTATTTTTATTAGATGAGAATTCCTCTGAATTTGATTACGGTTTCTTTTGCATTTAACCTCACCTGAAGAGGGGTGCAGCTGGGGATTTTTCTTCTGTCAATTATTTGGTGTGTTTGCTGGAACAAACTTTCTCCTTCGTTCATCTAAATTTCTAGCTATTCATATTAATTTCTACCTATCAGTAAGTATAACATAATGTCTGAAAGCCAGAAACATGGAAATGGTCCTTGTTCACTTGATTAGCCAGCCTGGGTAGCTGAATGAAGCAGGAACTTCTCAGTCACAGCTGAACCAAGCAACAGAAAAGTGAAATTGCTCATCTCTTGTTAGAAACAAAACAAACAGGTTTTCTTACAAAAATTTTCTCCTTTGCTTTCTTCTCTCATAGAGACATTTCTATCCATTAATTTAATCTTTAAATGTTCTGTGACCACATGGACATAGTTTTTTTTGTAGAAATTTGTCTGTTGTTGCCCCTAAAAACATTCAAAGCAGCAAAATAAAAAGAATGTGAAGCTAGTAAATTTTAAAACAATATAGCCAATATAAAATGTAACATCTTTAGACAAGGACTGATTTGTATTTTGTATATAACTTAGTTGGCTTATTGAAGCTGGCACACCACCACCCTAAGGAAAGATGAACAGCTCAGCAGTATATGTGTCTTCTGCTGCTCAACTCTAGACTTTACTGCACAATCACCCTTTTATGCCTAAAGCTCTAGGGGGAGATATCATTGCTGTCTTTATATGTAAGGAAATAAAAGCCAGGAAGGAAGAATGAGCAAAACTGGCACAATAATAAATGTATACAAATTCATATATTTGCCATAAATTCATTAGAATGGAAATTAGAAAGATGTTTCTGTTCTATTTGAGAACTTAGATTCTGGAACATCTCTCTGACGGGAAGTGTGGGAGTGAAAAAAAGAAAAACCAGCACAAATACATCACCAAAAACCCCAAAACCTTCTAACTTCTTTAGAAGTTAGAATGAAAATAAATTATAGTAGTAATATAATGCCCATGCTTGGGCTTCAGTTGTCTGAGTTAACAGCTGGGATAACCTTGGTGGCCTGGAAAATGTCCAATTCAGGGCTCCTAGAGCTCATTCCAGTGAAATCAGTGACAATGCTGGCATTCACTGGATCTCCACCACTTGCTATCAGTGAGAGGTGAGCACTGTACAGCATCTAGAAGCTGGCTCGCTGAAAACAGTTATGTAGATTGAATGATAAAAACAAATGAAATACATTTTCTTATTTCAAGGCTTACAATTTACACAGTGCATTTTTCACTTTTCTCTCCAGAACTCAGAACAGCCCAGAGTGAGCAGAGGTGGGGAACACAGCCCCTGAAGCTGTGACCATATATATGTGGAACTGTTAATGCAATACTAAGATACCAGTCATGAAATGGTTATTGTCTCCTTAACATCTATTATTTTAAAGGAATACAAAATGCTGTAATTTGAGTGGCAGGTCTTATCCATAAAGCATTATTCTCTCTCTTAAGCTTTGATAAGATACATCGTGTGCCATTAGATTTCACTACATTATGTTTAAATTCTCTTCTACAAAGTAATAATGCCATACATTAAAGTTAAACCTTAAAAACATTTAAGAGAAGATACTTTAACTTGCATTCAGAGCATACCCATAAAGCTTTTTTCTCCCCTAAAGATAAATACCCAGACACTTAAATAGGCACAACACTTATGCTAAAACAGATAGATTCCTATGATGGACTAGTACTTTTTTTTTTTTTTCCTATGAATGCCAGGCTTGATACAATTATAGTGTAGAGAAAGTCTGTTGCTATAGGAAAACCTGTCATCTGACAATTCCCAGGAACCCCTCTGCTGCTCTAAAGTCTTTTTCTCTTTGGATAACTGCCAAAATCCATTTTAATCCAAAATACTTTAAAGACTTATGGGTTTGATCCAAAGTCCATTGAAGTCAGTGGAGATTTTTGGTGCCTTCAATGGGTTGAACGGCTGTTGAAACAAGCTGAAGGCTGACATCTCATTTACTTTGGGGATACTGTTATCTTATTTATGTAGGTTAAGAGTAATTATAGGTAACATAGTGGGACAAACCCTGCAATCCTTAGATAATTCCTATTTAAGCTCAACTACTGTTTAAATCATGGATAGAGATGAAAATATTCTACTTTGTTCTCTAATTAGCAACAATAACCAAAGGCACATATCTTTAATTTCTCATTAACTATCAGTATATTAGGCCAGGTAAGAAGAAGATATGGAAAAATATTATATTTTGGTTTTAAATGTTTGTCCCCAAGAAGCAGCTTTCAGAGGATTATGGCATTCATTTTCTTGCCTAATAAGGTTTTATGCCACACCCTTAAGCACATTTCTGAAGTATCTTTAGGAACAGTTTGTAGCAACAATAGCCTAATTTTCCTTTCCTCCCTGAGGCAGTTGGTGCTCTTGGTTTTCTTGTTTGTTTTCTTGCTTACCTACTTTTCTATTTTGCCTGTTGGCATACCAAAGCTGGTACCAAGTGTGTTGTAGCCCTCACTGCACTTTTGACAGCAGGAAAGGTAAGAAGAGGATGTCCAACTGCCCTGGGTTAGGGCCAGCTGTCTTTTATGTCCACTTCTGAAGCAGAGCACTTTTATCAAATTCCCAAATCACTCCAGTGTTTCACCCCCTTCAGTTCCTCCCTCTGAAAGGAAAATTCACAGGATACTATAATTAAAAAAGTCTATAAAGAAACTATCATTTTAACTTTCCCATCCCTTCAAAGAAGCTTGTGTTTTGACAGTTTACCTTTTGAAGAGAATTTTAATTTTTAAAAAAATTGTACTGGAAAACTTCTGATCAGATTCTAGCTGAAATCCTAGTGTCTTAAATGTTTTTAGCTACTCTACTAATGAAAATGTTCACCTTAGTAGTTTTGGGTTGATAATCTGTCCAAACTATTCTGTCAGTCTGCGGTAGCTTGTCAGCAAGTGCTATCAGGTTTATGTGATTTTGTTCTATTAAAAACATGCATATTTGAACCTGTCCTACCAGCAGCAGCTCTGTACTTTTCCAAAACCTGTCAGAAACTTGACTGTTCTTGACTGATTTTATTCTTCTATTTAAACACAGGAGTGTTTAATTGCACAGGAGTATCTGTAGTGTTGCTTAATTTAATGCTGATTTTCTGTTTATAGCATACAAGAAAGTATCTTCAACAATTTTTCATAATTTTAACTATAATATTTTATTTGGTCCCTGTTGTAGATGTAACATCAACACTACTGTTTTTGTCACTAAAATCTACATCAAAGACATGAATTGTGAAGATAAAACTGAAGGTAGCTTTCCATTGGGATTCCTAGTTGTATTTTCTTCTGAAACAGATGCATCAATATTGATACATGTATATACACAATTAGAAGAAAAAAAAAATGCCATTTTTAAAACTTTAGTTCTTCATATTTTCTTGCCATGGTTAAAATGAAATTTTCTAATACTTACTAGTCAATGTTATTGATTAGCCAGGATAAAAAGGGAAAAGTAAAAGAATCATGACCACCAAGTATTTTTCAAATAAGTTCCTGGTCAAAAGGGTGCAGGTTTTTGATGTGCAGAAATATTTAACCTTTTGTGAATTTCTTTTGCATTGTGTCTACCTGTGGCTTTGTGATTATTTGGTTTGTTTAGGCAAATTAGCTCTCTTATGGTTGTCACAATTGCAGTAATGTCAGTAGGAGAGAATTACTTTAACAAAGCCAGTGTCAATAGGAGCTGGGAAAATAATGGTTTGACAAACAATGCATTGATAACGCATGACAGATACATCACCTCTGCTGCATCATGGCTGCTCATCACCTTGTGCGGTGCAGCACTAGCGATGATTTCCCATTTGATGACTTTAGTCATAGTCTGATGCAATCAGCAGGACTCTGAAGAAATACTCTGACCAAAGAGAGAACACCCCCATAGGGGGGGATCTAAACAGTTCTATAGGCAACTATATTCTGAAGAGACTTTGTGGCTAAAAGGTTGAGATAACCAAGGTGTTTTAGAAGTTGCTTTTAATGTTCATATGGATTGATCAAATACTTAACATCGATGTGATGAAGGAAGACATCTGTGTTATTTGTTAGTTTACTGTAAAATGGATTACCATTAAGCATGATGTCAGCAATATGTGGTGGTGTTGGCTGTAATGAAATGTTTTACCAGCTATAGAAATGCTGTTGTCTGAATGTACCCAGTGCCACGAATGTAGCTTGTAGGATTTTGGCCAGCCTTAGACCTCTTACAGAGCCGAGGAAGCCCCACCATACAGCGAACTACCTGAGACTGACAGACGATATGCCCTTTTCACTGATGGCTCCTGCCGGATTGTAGGCGCTAACCGGAAATGGAAAGCTGCAGTATGGAGCCCCACACGACAAGTTGCACAAGCAACTGAGGGACAAGGTGGATCGAGTCAGGTTGCAGAGCTTAAAGCCGTCCAGCTGGCTTTGGACATTGCCGAAAGAGAGAAGTGGCCGAGGCTCTATCTCTACACCGACTCGTGGATGGTAGCTAATGCTCTGTGGGGATGGCTGGATCGCTGGAAAAAGGCCAACTGGCAGCGCAGAGGGAAACCCATCTGGGCCGCTGAGATTTGGCAGGACATCGCTGCCCGAGTAGAGAGGCTCACCGTGAAGGTTCGACATGTAGATGCGCACGTACCCAAGAGTCAGGCTAATGAAGAGCATCGCAACAACGAGCAGGTGGACCGAGCT
>VXBU01012063.1:122502-178663 GCA_013400315.1 Bombycilla garrulus
AGACCTGTCTACAAGGATCGCCACTTCAGCAAGACCACCTCATCTGGACTGCTGCCACCACCCTAACTAGCACGGTGTCAGGCTGTATTCTGACTCTTTCAATGATTATTTTCTTCTTTTGTACTACTGCATATATCTTACTTCTTCCTATTAAATTGTATTTCTGACTTGAAGTCTCACTGTTTTTGCTTTCAAACCAGCACAAGCATGTATCCATAGCAGTCAACTCCATGGGATGGGTTTAGAGAAGGAAGACTAGATACTTAGTCTTAGTCTCCACCAACTGGACTGCTAGACACAAAAATGGAGGGGAAAAAAACACAGACAAAAAAAAAACCAACACAAACCACCCGACTTTTAAAATACACTCTTTCCTCTGGCTAGGGCCATTTTATCTTGAGGAATAACAAAAAGAACTGTAAGCCTAACTGCAAAGTATACAGAGATTACTTCACACATCATTGAAGTATATCCTGTCTCTGGGGCAAAAGCTAGCAGTGGTTTAAGAGCACACGGTGATGCTGTACAGGAATTTCTTTTTGATACAGTTCCAGCTCCTAAATGCAATTTCACACTATCAAGTTCAGAGATGGTGATGAAGCTAATGTTGCTGTTCTTATTTTAAATGTGCCAGAAGGCTCTTTGATAATCCAAAATATTCTGGGCATCTTGACTATATCTTAAAATTGAAAGAATCTCTCTTCAGTAAGAGTAATTTCTGTGAGTTCAATAGAGATAGGTGGGTATAGATAAACCATATTGGCCTATGACATCTGTGCCAGTACTGTAGGAGATTGCTTTGCATCTCTGTACCTGGCCAGATAATTTAAATCATCCAGTGGTTAATTAATGATGTGTTCTTTGCAGTAGGACCATGTTCCGGAGATGGCCGAATACTGATTCACTTCAGGTGTGAGTGAAATAAATCAGCACAAAGTAATATGGTTGAGGTTTTGGTGGGTTTATAGGTGTTGAACTGGGGAAAGTTGTAGTTTTTAGTAGTTTAGAAAGAGGGGTTAGAATTTTCCAGGACCAGTCTACACTTGGTGTACAGTGACATGGGTAGTAAATGACAAAAAGTTCAAAGAGAGAAAATAAAAAATCCTGTTACGACCTGTAATAAAAAATGAATCCCACAAGAATTTTGGAGTGTTCACTTAATACATTCCACTTATTGTAACTATGGCAGAACTTTTTGAATCATGAGGTAACATTTCCAAGTAATTCCCCAAATTGGACTAACTGGCAGAAATAATTTTTTTCAGTCAACATAACTATATTTATAAAGTTTGACAAACCAATTGTAGTTTACTTCAGGCTGTTGTATCTGGTTTCTTATGGTATGTTTCACCAGTTTACTTGATAGCTCTGTTGCACAGAACGAGCCAAATCTAATTTACATACTGGAGGCTCTGTGGTCAACTGGAATTAAGTCTTTGCCTTCTAATTCTGTGAACTTGGATTCACATGTGATGGGAATTCAATAGAATAATTGTTTCAATAGAATAATGTGTTTTGTGGTCTCATTTATCAGCATGTCACCAGAAGAAATTTGTCCATATTAGACAAACTACTCAGTTTTGATGGAGTCCAGGGCAATTTGCATCCTCTGATCCAGGGAAGTCGAGTAGTAGAAGAAAATGGCAGGAGTTCAGAACAAATTAGCTCTGATCTGGGTATCTGATGGTCACAACTGATACCTCTATAGTAGACACTGCAAACTTTGCTGATGTGACAATACTGTGAGGGGAATAATTTCATAAGAAAGGACAGTTGCTGAAATACTTCAATGTGCACACGATGGATTCTCTTTTTCATCTTCTAGATTTAGTGAATGTCCATCTCTGTACCTGCTGTGATTGCATTTTCGAAGATACAGAGCAATATCCTCTCCAAGGCCAAAGTAGATTTCTTCTGGCTCTGCATCAGGACATAATTACTGTACAACAGCCAGTAGAAATAATTTCTTCTATGGTGGTCTGTCATTTGGTCTCTTTGGCTGATTTTCTTCCATTTTTTCAATCATAGTAGACACTGTGTACCAGGGACAATACCCACTAACTTTTGTACCAGTGACTGTAGAGCCTGTAACCATATACTCCTACTACCACCCTTCCTCTGAGAGTGTGAAATAGAAGAATCATAGAAAAATTTAAATTGGAGGGAATTTATGGAGGTCATTTAGTCTTTCCTGCTCAAGGTTGCTAAGCTTGTTCTTTTCAGTTCTGGGTAAGGATGTTTATGTACTTAGACAAGGATCTGGAAATCCTCAAGGTGTAAAGTTCTCTGCCTCTCTGGGTAACTGTTTCAGTGCTTAGACATGCTTATTGTAATGATTTTTTTATATATATACAATTGGAATTTCCCTTGTTGCTATTTGTAACTGTTGCTTTTTGTCCTTTTGTTGAAGGACTTTGCTTCTGCCCACCAGCACACTTCTGGAAAGTCACCATCAATCTCTTCTTCATCTCCTCACTCCTCCCTTCCTCTGGAGTGCTTAGCAGGTTTGGCCTCAGACTTTACTACTGTCTAATTTTCTTCTGGAGGGGAAAAAATAGCAGACTCAAAATTATCTTCTCTCCACAACCACCCCACCCCCCATCAGGGAATGTCTTTACATAAAGGATGCAAAATTTTCTATATTTTGTCTGCTCTTTATCAAAATTACTCAAGAGATGGAGACGTGCACTACGCAAGTGTTTTTAGGAAATCTTCACAGGTAAATGAAACTGAGTCAGATCCATGCTACTCAACAGCTCAAGGTAGAGAAGGCAGCTGCATATTTTTGAGGTAAGGATCTCACTTTGGTGCAAGTGCAAACCTCACACTAAAGTTTGTGAAAGTCTAAAATTTAAAAAAATTTTTGAAGTAACACAGAGACTGCTTGGATGTTTTTCTATATATTCATGGTAAATCTTGTTTTGTAATGCAATTAAAATGCTTTTGTATGTAAGTGTAATCATAAAAAAACTGTAGAAGGTTGAGCTATGTTTTTACATACTCATCTGCATGCTGAAAGAGAATCTTTTATCTATGTGATTGTTAATACACCCAGACACAGAATCATATTATGAGATCAGCAGCAGATTATAATGTGCAGAGATTCCATTAAATGCCCTGGAAGGAAGGGTCTCTTCTGCCAAAGTGTCATGGTTTAAGTCCAAATGACAGCAAAGGCTAAGTGGATTTTGTTCACAGATGCACCTTTTATTGGTCGTGCTCATAGTTTACTTGTTCCAGACAGCTCCGGACACTTTTGTACTTCTTGATAATCAACAGGTTATTTGAATGGTTCAGCCATGTAGTTGCCTGAGCACAGTAAAACTGACTGTTTGGGACAAGTGCACGGTAGTATTTAATTCATGTCTGTTGCTGCAAAAGGTAGGTTAAAATTCACAATTTATATGCTAGGAGCCATGCTAGGTGCAAGTGACTTGTGCTAGCTGCTGCATGAAGTCACTGGGTTCATTAGTTTACCCAGTCCAGGTGCAGTCTCAGATCTCTGATATGCTTGTCCTTTTCTACAGAGTGAGGGCACTTGTCCTAGCAATATTTCTCATATTAGAATTTCTGCATAAAATAGAGTTGGCAAAGGTTTCTGCCTCATGTTGGATAAAACAGATTCCTGTTTTGATGAAAGTGAGTGGCCATTATGTGTTCACAAAATGCACGTTATCTGGACCAGTCTTATCTTAAGAATATACAAACCAAGAGGGCAAAGAGTGAAAATTCTAACTGAAGTTACATGAAAAAAATAGTTAGATAATTAGTTAGATAAAAAACCCACAGAAATAACATAAACCCCCATAATGCCCCCCAAAAATATAACCGTAAAACACCCAAAAAAGAAAACCCATTGGAAAGCCAAGCTGGAAACACTGAAAATTGCAGAAGAGTCCCCAAACAGAGATTGGAGCCCGGCAGTTGTGGCCTCACTATGGTAAACTAAATCATCTGTACAAGCTGGTTCCAATAAACCATTCAAGGTGATAAAGGGATGCTATTATATTACAAAGCCCAGAAGGCTCTGGTGCTTCCACTGTCATGAATTGAATAGGTTAAAAGTATTTTAATGCAACTAGCATAGCTTTCTTCAGTGAAAATAGAGCTATAGATTGAAAAAAATACCCCTTTATTAATGTATAAGGTAGGTCACTAGGACAAATTAGAGGGAAGTAATCTGGTTTGTTCCAATCACTCAGTACTGTGAAAACAGTTTAAGAAACTATGTAAAAGTATCTGGGAAGCAAATTATTTTTATAAGAAGTCTTGTAATAAAAATTTTCTCTTGAAAAATAAATTTCATGTTGTAGTTGAAGGGCCCCTGTCAAGATGCAGTCATGTTTTTTACTGGAGGGAAAGTTAGCCCAGAACCAGTCTCTGGAAGGAAGACTCTGAGCCTTGCGACCTTGCAGTTATTTTTTTATTCTTTCCTTCCTGGTTTCAGTGCTAGTGGTGTGACAGAGGAGAGAGACTGTTGCCTGTGAATGATAATTCTTATTCTGGAACATCTGCTCTTCTTGGAGTTCTGTGTTGCCTCTGTGGTCATCTGACATTCAGCAAAATAGGATAAAGACAAAACAAAGCCTGTGAGCCAAATGTCAGAATCCTTACTCAAGCTCCATTCCCTGCTTCTTGATGCAAAACATGTGAGAACGGGCTGCAAGGGAGAGGACATCACTGTGAATTTCAGCTCCTCACAGCTCCCCCTTAAATTCTCTTGTCAGAGTGAGTTTTAAATCCCAGAAACCTCTGCCCTTACAATGCAAAATGCATATCTTAGGTGATCTGAAGGCATCAAACAATCAAATATAAATGCTATAGCATTTGATGATAACTCTGCGGCAGCATGGTTCTACTGAATTAGTCTGATGGTGTTTGTTTATGGTATACATATAGAAGGACTGCTGGGCCAGGCAAGTTCCTTGGGTGTGGGGCTCATGTGGATGGGGTGACACTTGTTCTTTGTACAAAGACCAGCAAGGCGTGATTTGTGCCCCAGCATTCCAAAATCCCAGGAACTTTTACTTATTTTCTGTTGAGAGTCATTTCTTGTGAACTAGGTGGACTCTGAGAAGGAAGGAGTTGCATAGCCAGGATGCCTTGTTAGGTGATCACCATGTTAGGTGATCTGGGGTAACAAGCTCCCCTTACCAGTAAAGCCTTTGTAAATTTTGTTGTGAAAGTTGTTGAAGCCACAGGATGCTTGGAGGGAAAGGCTGTGAAGACAAAGGAGGGAAAACACTGCTAAGTCAAAGCTTACAGTGCAAGGGGGGAGCCCTGAATTTTTGTAGCTCTTCTGTAGCTGTCATTGCAGCCTCATAATGAAGGTCTAGGGTCTCTGCAGGTGTAAAAGGACACAACTCCTCCAAAAGCCGACCTAGGTTTGCCCAACCACCTTGTTTGAAGATCAAGCCTTTAAACACCATGAGGCTTTGTAGAACACTATGATTTGGGTCAGGTTTCCAGGAGGTATAGTCGATATAACTCAACACATTTCTAGGCAGTTGCTCCAAGAGACATAGGCTGCACAGTTAGCTCTTGGATTTTGCTGTAAATCACAGGGTCAGAGCCAAAAATAGAGTCCTAAAGGTGCATTGTTTTGTCAGTTATATATGCTTAGGCATCACTGGCCTTCACCACAAATCTCCCAATGCAATCATGGCAATTAGTATCTTATGTTTTCCCATTTTAATGATGAATTGGGGCCTGTGTGCTAGTTTGAATGCAAAACCAGTGAGACTTCAAGTCAGAAATACAATTTAATAGGAAGAAGTAAGATATACGCAGTAGTACAAAAGAAAAAAACAACCACTGACAGAGTCAGAATACCACCTGATACCCTGCTAGTTAGGGTGGAGGTAGCAGTCCAGATCAGGTGGTCTTGCTGAAGTGGCTCTTGTCCTCTGAAAACCAGTAGATAAGGGCTGCTTGTTCTGTTGCAATCTCCACATTATATCCAGGTGGGAATGCTTGGCTCCTCCCCCTGGGCGGAGCATCTCACAATGGGCTGATGTCATTCTATGAGTCATGTGGTGGGTCCTTAATGGCCCATTAAACACAAATGGCTCACAGAGGGAGTTATCTATGACTCCTGGGGCAAGGCATTGATGGCCCATTAACAGGAGATAGTCCGGGGGAGGAGGCAAAGAAAAACACTGCCCCTCCTGGTTTCAACAGTTCATGAAGATGCAGATAGAATACAGACCTTCTGGCATATTTTTACACTGTAACCTAGGACAACCTATCACCTCTCCTTCACCACATGTCCTTCCCACAAACCCTTGATTCTGCAGTATTTGAGAAAGAAAGGCAAGTTCAAATATTAAGCAAAACTTCTTGTCACAAAAAGTATAGAATAAAAAAAAAAAAAAGACATGAAATGCTCTGTATCATTTGCAATGTAATCTCCTGGCAATAGAAAGCTGGCAATGTGCTACAGTCATGCTTTCAATTACATTACTAAGTAATCACACATTAAAATCTAATGGCAAACGATTCTTTATTCCCAGGCTGCCCTGTCCAATTGTTTTCTAAATTGGTTTCAGGAATAAGGATGCAAGTATGACTGCAAAAATATTATTTATGGTTTGGAAGTCATCTTTTGTATCTTTTTTTTTTTTTTCCCGTGTGCTTTTGGCAGATAGTTCAGAACGTAGTTTATTATTTCTAGGGACGTGTTATAGTTTGACAGTTAAGAAATGCTTAAACCTCATGATAAACTTGCTTGGATTGATAGAGTTGTCATATTTTCACTGCCACCAAATATGTTGTTTGTCCTGTAGGAAATTAATGGTTGCTCAGGAAAGACCCTTGTTGGAATTTAGTATTTTTTGCCTTTCTCATGCACTTGAATTTTTCCTTCTCAGTGCCTGCAGCCACTGGTATGCAGTGAAAAGAATGTACAGGGTTTATGTCTTAACAATACTAGAGTCTTCAAATATTACAAAATGTAGAGCTTATGGTGCTTTTCTTAATAATAATAATAAAAATAATTCCCTGAGGAATAGAGAGCATCAAATTATGAAATAATTTTCAAAGTTTTAAGAAGGTAAAATTTCAAATTTTAGTAGAAATTCATGCTATATGTTTTAAATTTGCCTTTATACTGCACTTTGAAAAAGTATATTTCTTCAGCTGACATCTTCTCAACATGATTGTGTTTAAACGTTTTGGAAACACTTCATCTCATTATAGTTCTTAACAAACAGGTATTTTTTATATTGACCTGCATTTTTGCACAGAGCAGAAAAATAAAACAATTCATAAAATCTAATTAATTAAGCCATCACACATTAAGGTCATCAAAAAGATGGTGTATCTCTGGTGGTTATTTGAGTATTGGAAACTTGCCACTTGGGTACAAAGAAGGAAGAAATGCAAAGCAGGCTTGTGTGAAAACTATGTACTGTGAGGTCACTAAGAGAAAAGAGGTTATAAAGAGATCTGTAGGTCTTCTCCAGACCCACCTGAAGCAGCCAAGACCATCAGCAGCAGCTGTCTGTCCATCAGTGTTTGATGCTCTGAGCATAGAACTTTGGTCTTGAAAAATTTAGATGTTTTGGATGGCCCAAATGGAAGTCTGTTTCCCTATTGGCGTCACTCCCAGTTTTTGGGAAACCTTTCCATCATCTGTGGTACCTTCCCAGAAACAAATCTTTATGCTGCTTTTAACATCAGTATGCACATATATGGAGAAACAAAAATAAATTCAGGATTTGTATTACACAGAAAGGTATTTAACAAAGACACAATTGCTGTTAAGTTACAACTTATGGAGCACATATATAGGGGCAATCTGAGTTTCTCTTAGCTCCTGCTGCTCTTACTATTTCTGCCTTCTGTTCTCCCTGTGCTGTGTGGTGTGTTGTGTGACATGGAGATAGTTTGAAACTGATTTTTTTTCTTTCTTCAGTATCATTCTTCCTATGCTTTAACACCAAGTGTGTCATCTGGTGGAAAAATGCTGCTACCAGAGACATAGACCCAGCAGGAGCCCAATGTGAGCACTGCCAAGCTGCCCCAGAGCCCAGTATGAGCCCTGCAAGGTTTGATGAATTCTAAATGTTAATTAAGTCAGATGGCTAGTTTTAGTTAAGACCATAAGTGGGTCTGATCCCTGTGAGATTTTGCTATAGTGAAAATGCAAGTACTAGAAATTACATTGCCGTAATGACTTTCACAGGGTCTGTACACTGAGCCTGGTAACTGAGCTAGTGAGAGGGGCTGCTTGCTGTGTGGGAGTAAAGATGATGTTTAATATAGAAGTGGAATTGAAGGAATGTTGTGGTAGATGGATCTGTTTGTTTGATTTGAGTGCCTCAGCCTTTGCTTTGTACTGCAGCTCTTTATATAACTGTGGCTGCCAGGGCAGACGACCTCTGAGTTTTAGGAAGGAAGCCACCACAATCAGTCGTGGGAGAAGAGTTTGTCTTGGTGGTGTTTTTCTTAATAAAATACCTGACAATTAGACAAAGAATTTTTTCAGAATGGACCTGGTGCTGCCCCTAAACTCTCAAATCAGGAAATAAAGCGGGTCATTTGAGAAAACTGTTGTGTTTGGGACCCACAGCAGGACAACTCTGACCTTACTCCCTGCAGCACTGTGAGAGGAGTTGTCTTGCCAACACGTTGTGAGCTATGCAATGTGGACTTTGAATGAGACTCTTACCAAGGACCTTTCACCTAAGTCCTGAATTAAACTTGACAGACCTAAGTAGGGTTGTGACTCTGTGCAAGTAGATAGTCTAAAATAGTCCTGCATTATTTATTTGATTGGTTTGTTTTCGATGTAACATTTTATAGGTACAGTGGATTTTATGTGGTGAAGTGATCATTTTAAGGGAAATGCTATAAATACTAATGTAAACAAGTGTATGAATAATTCCTTTAAGTGTTTCTCTGTCTCATAAGTGCTCTTGAGAGACTTTACCACTAACATGCTTTATATTTATACTTATCAGGAAGTCTAGAGCATCTGCTTCTTGCATTTATTAGGTCACTTCTTAACCTGAAACAAGATCAGCTGAGGACAAACCCTAAGCTTAAAAGAATAAGATTTATAAAATGGTAATTGCTGCAAGTGTTCTGTAAAGAAATATTTTTGTTGTGTGATTTTAACCATATCTGCCTCTTCTAGTGAAAGAAAAAGAAGAGAAGAAAATTAAGTTGGAAGTGTTCCAAATACTCTAAGCATAATTTACTGATGCTTGGTTTCTGCTAGAAATTAATTAGAAAACTGTCCAAATTCCCTGAGAGTACACTGACATGTTGTCTTTCACCAAAGGTTGTTGCTAACAGTGAGAAATTGTTCTGGTAGAGACTGTATTGAGAGTGTGCTAAGTACTTTCTGGTATATCATTTTATTTAAAGGTCCCCAGGCTTTATAATAATCCTGAAGTTTTGTGCTAGGTGATGTACAAAGACAATGGGGACAAGGGAATCAGTAAGGGCCCTTGAAATGTGAAAAATACGAAGAGGAAAATGTGCATGCAGGATGCCTTTATTCTCATTTTATGCTGTAGTTTCAGAGACAGAGTAAGGTTTGCACTGACTGAGGAAGGTGCTTTAAGCACCTGCCTCTCATAGGCATCTAATTTATCCCTTGTAAATATGTATGCTGGTATCTAAATGAACTAAGATTATGGTGGGTCATCTAAAATCACATTATGTGTCTATGACACAGGCAGCAACAGAAACCAGACCTTGAAATCCAATCCTGTGGTTTAGCAGCAGTGTCAACCTAACTTTAAATATGAATCCATCGCCATTTATTGAAGCTCCTATGTCTCCCTGTCTCACCCTACCTCACAAATTCTGGAGGCTTCAACAAGTTTTAATGTTCTTATTGTGTTTTATTTTCAGTTATTGTCTGTGATGGTGTGAGCAAGGTATGATCCAGTTCCAGTCTGAAAGCAGTGTGATTAAGGTCAAATGTGTACATGAGCATGTGTTTTGCAACCCAGTTCAGGTTAATAATTTAACCTCATTGCTGCAGAAATGCACTGAGTCACAGAACTTTGAGTCAGTTTGAACTACAGGATGTTTTCATGGGTGTCCAGGAGGCACGAGTTTACAAGTTTTGTACTAAAATGCTTCTAAAATGCTTACCTACATTTTAGTCTTGTTCTTCCAGCAGGTCTTAATTCCTCTATTGGTATTAAAACATAAAGATTTCACTTATGATTGCATTCAGAGACATTGAAATATTGACCTGGCTTCATTAGATATGGGGGATTTAATTTATTTTGCATTATTATGACTTCTAAAGAAATATTACACATGAAGATGAAATATGTTTGAGATCTGATTGTCTCGTTTTTGTTATGGAATAATTTTTTTTCCTTCTAAAAAGGAATTTTGAGAGGAGATTCATAGCAAATGAATGAACTCATGATCTTGGAAGAATATAAATTAGGATGGACTTTGACCTCAATAGACTGTGGACTAATCTCTATATGCATCTTGTATTTTGGATTATGGGGTTCTTGTGATTACCATGTACTGTACTTGAAGTGAGAGATACTTTGTGTTCAGTAATTTTAGATTTCACTCCATAAAGATTAAAATCTATGACATTGAGAAATGGTAAAAGCCTCCAGGGATATTTCAGATATAAGAAAGTGCAGTGAGCCTGTCTATATAACTGATCACACCTTGACTTAGAAGCTTATTCTGTAATCAATGCCACACAACTACACACAATATAAGGGGATTCTTTCAGATGAAAATATGAAGTTAAGCAGTGTTCAAAATTATAAATGCATGATACTTTCTTCAGATGAAAACCAGTTACAGAATAATAAAATTTTTTGTTTCTTTTAATTTAAAGAACATGACCAAAGATAACTAGAAATTGATTCAATTGAATTATTTTCAAGGAACCAAATAACTTATTTCCATGGACTTGCAATTTAAGCCTGTGGATAGGGGAGCTTAGCTGGGGAACACACACTTTCATATAAAACATAAGCTGTTATCAAGAGAGGGTTTATGCCATCAAAATTCCTATTAATAACTTCCTTTTTAAATTCAGTTCAATATATCTTTTCTTTTTTTTTCTTTTTTTTTCTTCCAGAATCTGAGTTGAAACATTATTAAATATATGTAAAGAATGAGAGAATTAAAGACTTCTGAGCTGAGCTACATTTTCTTGAACTTTATACAGCTGCAGACAACAAATTTATTTGTATAATGTGCATATATATATATATATATATACATATGTGCACAAACGTTCTGATGAAGAAGTAACAAAGACTTGTGTACTGGAAGTGCAAAGGATGATAAGGAATAGTAATACATGAAATTTTTCATCAGAGGGTCTGAAAATACTTCCCTTTCAGTAGTAGTAGTTAATTAGTCCTGAAAATGCCCTTTATGATAAAGCTCATTGTAAAAAAAGAGTATTAAGAGATTGAAAGTGTTTGTGACCATTTTTAACTTATTCCTAAATTCATAAGAGTTTGTTGCTTGTTATCAAATGCATTCAAGGTAATGGCTAATTGTAAGCATGTGCTAAAGTTACATGGGCATGAATATAAATTAAGTTTTAAGGGCTCTTGCTGAATAGGTTTGCTTTTCTGTTTCAGCTCTGACTCCGGAAAGTCATTATGCATTTTTATACCACAATGAATATCAAAATCTCTTAAGTTCACCAGAAACAATGACTTCTTTTTTCATAAATTATTATTAATATGGATTAACTCTTTAATTTATTTCTGATTCTATGATCTGCTTATGTATTGCTGTAAATCTGAAGTATCTTGAGTGAGTTACAACATTAGATCATTCATAAAACTATACAAAAGGATTATGCTGACTTCATTCTATATACTCTCTTTCCCTTGATGTATGTGATCTGCATTAATTGATTAATTACTGTGTGTTTATAGCTAGGGATTGAAGTAGTTATCATGCTTTTGTAGTAACCAGTTCCTCTTCTTGCTGATCTTTTTTTACTCTAGACAATAAAAGAAATCCAAAGTAAAAGCCAATGACTGTATATCCTGTGCATTAAGGTTGCCATTTGGTGTCTAATTAAAAAATTCTGCCAGTCACTAACATAATTTCAAACAAAGTTTGATGGAGACCACTAAAAAGGTCCTACAGCCTGAAGGCAGAGATCATGTCCAGAAACAATCCTTTTGTCTGTGAGTGAGTATATTGCTCATTCTTTGGAAATCTGACAAAGATATTTGTTGCTGACATTTACATTTCTGTTGAGCTGTATGAAAATATTCACCATAATTGCATCCCACACGGGCAGGCCTCTCAGTGTCCTGGAGTCCCAATGTGTGCAACAGCTTTTCCTGCACCATGTGAACAGAGGAAAGGAGTGCAGGCATCTGGTCCCTGGGTGAGCACAGGTCTGTTTGATGGTGGAACAAGGGGGAGACCCTCCTTTTGGATGCACCCAGGGGATAGGACAGAGCTGTGCTGCTGCTGGTTGGGAGTTGTTGGAGTCCAGGACTGTTCTTGAGAGCAAGCCTCTGCTTGCAGGGTGACCTGCCTGCTCTTGGCTCCTGTCTCTTGCACTCTGGGCAGATGGAGAAGGTGACTTGCAGATGATGTGCATCATAGCTGGGGGGAGATGCAATGCTGTCCTACTAACAAAGTGAAATAGTCTAATTTCAGTTTTCACACCATATCCTCTATCTGTGGGTGCTTCAGCCCTGGATCCTCAGTGTCTGCCTGAGCTATGACTGTGTCTTTTCCCAGCTCAGCCGCGGCTGTGTCTGTGCATGGCCAAGGGCCCTGTTGATCTGAACTCAGTCCCATGGACTGATTTCTTGGTTTGACCTTGGACCTGACTTGTCACCAGCTCCTGGCCTGTTGTGCCTAAAGGCCAGAACCTTGCAGCTTCCTGACACAGTGAAGGCTTCTGCTCATCATTGTTTCCCTTGTGTGGATACAATTATTTAGAAGGTGCTATATAACACCAAACTGAAGTTTACTTGCTGCCTTACAATGTTACTATTGTTATGTTTTAGGATTTGAACCAAGAGAAGTAGAAAAAGACACAGTACTGGGGTGGACAAATCCCAGCTGTTTATTTGTGCTTCTTGAAGAACAATTGTGCCTTTTATTGGAAGCAACATATGCAACTATTGCTCATTTCTCTCACAGCAAGAACTTCTGCTGTTTTGTTTTTACACCTTGTCTCTAAACTGGTATGTGGAGGTGCATGAGTCCCTTCAGTGACCTTTAAGAAAGAGAAGGTGCCTCAGCTCAGCATCTTGAGTTAGATAAGGCTAAGTTTGAGCACTTTGTGTTATCCCCCATTGCACATTTGAAACATCTCATGAAGCAGATAGGCAGATTTCAAAAATCTATTCTTTATTCATTTCAGTTCAGTCCATATGTGCACAAAACCCCCCAACTGATGGGATCTCTCCTTGAGCCAAGTGTTATGAGCTCTCGGAGCTCCCATCCCTGTTTGGGTTTTTGTTTTACAAATACCCATTGGCTTAAAATGAGCGAGAAAGACACCTCGGGTGGTGCTGGAAACAAAAAAGGTTTAACTTCTAAAATAACAAACTCTCTACTGAGAAAAAGCCGTGCCAGAGACCACAGGTCTATGTCTCTTCTACACCCCCCCGAAATGCCAGAGGTTCTCTCAACCAGTGCATTTTATGGCTTAGGCGGGGCTCTGGCACTCGTCCAATCCAGGCAGCTCCAAGGGTGGGGTGATGTCCAGGGAGTCCAATGAAGTGTCTTGGTTCAGAACATTTCCAAATTGGGAAAGAATGCCTGGGCTCCTCCGCCCCCCATGGGGGACAAAGACGGCTCCACACCTCCTCCTGGTCTGGGCACTCTGCCTGTAGGAGATGCCACAATGCAACGCCCAATTGCATTTAAGAGTTGGCTGAAAACCTGGCTTAAATATGTTGGCTAACAGTGATGGCTGATCCCATTTTGTGTTTTGGGAGAATGTTTGCAACACAAGGAAATCAGGCTGCAGGTGTCTAAGGTCCTCTGAGTGCTCATGACAGAGGGAACTAAATGTTTAAAGTGTTTCCAGTGGAATAAAAAGTTACTGCAAGATGTAGACACAAGAGAGTTTTTAACTGCTGGTTAAAAGCCTTGCCTAGAATTGTTCACAGTTATGAAATAGTGACAAATCCCTGGTAATGGCTTTTCATCTGTGCATCCCGTAAAATACTATAATGCCACTTCACATAATTGAACTGGAAGGTTATCTAAAATTCAACTTTGTGCTGTCCTTACAAGAGTATAGATTTAAATTTTACACCCTCAGTGTTCAGATTGCATCAGACATGTTTGGAAATGCTCTCTAAAATAATTTTATTACTTTCTGTTCATATTATAACTTATCTGCAAATTTCTTTCAAAAATAAAGTGTTCCCAAATAGCTTATCAAAATCATACTTTAAGGTATTTAGTCCATGGTGATACTCTGTGTTAGATCCTAAAAACACTGTATGAGGAATAACCATACTAATGATAGTTACTTTTTCATTGGAAGTCTACAGAAGTGGAACAATGTATTGGACATTCCATTTAATAGAGTTAATTAGTGTAGAATGGTTATTTAATATGTTAATCAAGATTTAATCATGATAAAATGGACTAATCTTGCCATTATTCTGCCATTATAAAAGTGTAATTGAAATAGATTGGAAAAAAAAATACAGTACATTCTTGTCAGTGTCTTAAAACCTGTGAGCTCAGTAGTACTGCAGTGCTCCGACACACATTTCAAAATTAGTTGTATTTAATCAAAGGAGCTTTAATTCAGTGTTTTACATTAAAACTAAGAGCCACCCACTTGACAGAAACAAGCTCAGCACATTATTCTGCAAACATGTTTTCTCTTTTAGCTTGGTTTCCTAGGGAGGAGGCTGAGGTGGTCATTGTGTCTGTCTCTGCCTTTATTTATTCTTCTTTCTGACCATGCTCACGATTTCCAAACTCTTGGAAATCTTCAGCCAGATTTGTTAGAAGAGGAGCAGTTGTGAAGGAATTAAGTGTCACTGAGCTTGAGAAATGTATAGAAGAAGAGGGAGTTGATACTAGCAGCTATGCTGACAAAGTGACTGAAAGCTGAGCTCACACATTGGTCTCGTGGGAATCTGCACGAGAGAAAGACATCCCAAAAGCATTATGGAGTTCTTTTGGGTTTCATTAGATGATCCAACAAGTACAAGTTCATAGGAATCCAGACCTCATTAATTTCACTGAGTCACTTACAGAAAAAGTTGCCGAAACTTTGCAGCATGGACAGTTGCTGGTGGGGCTTTGATCTTGATAGACACATTGCTTATGCAGGCCAGCTTAATTAGTATAGCTTGCAAGGACCTGTCTTCAGCTACCACTTGGGCTGTATTCCAAGCAAGGATGCCTCACACTTGAGCTAAAGTACACAAAGGATGCACACTTTTGACCCAGACCACAGTGAAAAAAAAGGGAGAGGACATGCAGTTTAGTCACAGATGCAGGACGGCAATTTCATTAGGAAGGGAGAGGATGCTTTCTCACTTAGGTGTGTAGTAGCCCAATTGTACCAGCAGCCACAGTCTATAAGTAACGGTTCCAATTATAAATTTATGATTAACATCAATTCTTTTCATTTCTCTCTAGCTTTTGGGGCAGTTTTCAGAGTTTATGGTTTTGGTCTATCCTCTGTAACCAAGGGGTTATCAATATTTAAACTATCTTAAAATAATCAAGCCTGATGCATTCATGACTTCAGGGTTGAATCTCTAAGAAATCTGTAAAATGAGTACCTGAATTTGTGGGGCTCCAGATAACATTATCTGTGTTGCCAAATTTTATAATTTTATTGGTTTCAGGTTTTTCATGAGTAAATGAGTAAATCAGACTGGTGTAAATGAATATATTGGATTGGTTACAAGTATTTAGAGGTCTGACTTTGTGCATAAGCAAAAATCTTGATTTCCAAGGGGTGCCATGCTTTTATATAGCTGTGAATGCTATTAATATCTGTGTATTGTGAATTTGATGTCTGATTATGTGTGGAGAAATACTGTTCTTCAAAGATGATGAAACATTTTTTTTTTTTCCTATTCATTGTGTTTCTTCAAGCTGTGGTGGGGTTGTATATGTTTTGTTTTTTTTCTAATAATGCTGAAAACAGCACTGTGATAATGTCATACCCTGTTAAATTTTAGTTCCGGAGAACAATTTCATGCAGACCTTTGTGTTAGAAAGCTCTCAGAAGGACTACATTGAAGTTTACAGTGCATTGTCTCTTAGCAAAGAAGTGAGTTTTAGGGATGCTCGTTTCCTACTGAGCACTTTTGATAGGAACTGTGCTTTGGAATATTTTCTGTGTTAAATTTTGATATGAATCTGTTAAGGAATCATTCATAGTTATGAGATGAAAAGAATTGCTTCTAATTTTTACAGTGTCCTTTTAACAGGATGATCAACAAAGAGCAGTCAGATATTTCTGATGTGAGGTCCAGTTTGACCTAACAGTGAAAAAACCTGGGCCAAATTAAGTCCTGACACAGTGAACACCTTGCTTTTAGTAGTAAGGCACCTTTTCTCAGAATCCTGAGCTATAACTGCAGAACCCTGCATTATTTTTTCCTCCATATCTGCAGTTCTGGCAGGCAGGGGATCTAGAGTGAAGAACAGGGAAATCTCCACATGACTTCCCTTTCCCTGCAGTAGCCTTGAGCAGCCAGAGCAGAAGCTCTGCCTGAAACAGGCGGTGCCATCCCCTGATTGGGTGTGGACTGTAGGGATGTTGCCTTAGGTAAATTACGGCAGGTTTTGGCCTTGAAAATTAACTGACACGGAATATTCCCCTTATGTCAATAATTTTGAACTTGTTGCCTACAAATATTAATGACATGGAATATTCCCTTTATGCCAATAATTTTGAACCTGTTGCCTACAAATATTAATGGCTGCTTCTGAGGACTCCCATTTCCATGCAGGAGTGAGCACTTCCCCTGTAATGCTTTTATATTCTGTGACTTGAAAATGTTTGTTTGCTGATTTCTGCAGTGCAAATAATTTGGTGAAATTTTCAGTGGGAAGTGTGCAAACTCAAATTGCCTAAACACTTTATGGAAGCTTAAGTTCAAACATTTTGTTCAGTCAACTGAAATATGAGATCATTTCAGATGATTGGGGAAATTACCAGGACATAGGGATGTTCAGTTAAATGTTGGCAATATAGTACTCAGATTTTCTGATGTATAGTTTTTCCTCCACTGAAGCTGTTTGGGAAAAAAAAAAAAAAAAAAAAACAACAACACAACTAATTGGTAAATTTAATTGATGAACTCATTGTTCCCTGTTAGTTTTCGGGAGAAAGTAATTTTTGTTATCCAGGTTTCCAAAATGACCCATATTCTTTTCTCATTAAAATGTTCAGTGACTATTTTCACTGAAATTTCAATTAAGAATGAATGTAGATCAGTTGCTAAATAGTTCATTTTCCAGTATGTTATGGTCTTAGAAGGGACAGGATAGCTCTGGTAAATTTAAAATATCGCTAACCTTTTCCTCGTTTACAACATATAGAATAGAAATGAAACTTTTACTTTCAAATACTTGAGATACTTTTATAGAAAAAAAACCCATGAGATACTTTGAACAGTTTGTGGAAGTCTCATATGGAAAAAAAAATCCATGTAGTTTTACTGTTGTTGTTAAGCCAGTTCAAGAAAAGGATAATTTTTGATATAGTGTAATCAAAATGGATTTGAAATTCAGAGCAGGCACGTGACTGAGAGCCAAGGGTTTGTCTACCACTTATTAGGGACTTTCTTATATAGTGTTCTTCAAGAGATCTCTGTATTTATTATGGTCTGTTTGAATACCAACTCACTTTCAGATGGTGAAACTCCCAGAACATTGCTTTTGTAAATACATGGAATTATTTACTTCTGTGTCCTAGTTATTTCTATCAGTATTTCAGAAACACAAATGTTAGCTCATGAAATTGAAGAGTAGCATGTTAAAAGCTAATAAGAAATATTGATAACTCCCATGGGATTAACCCAGCAGAAGCTGTAATGAGAATTTTTTGAGAGAGAGTTTATTTTTGAACAATTATGGTGGTGGGGAATAATTTTGAGTTTTTTAAAAACCTTTTAGGTTTCTTTCTTTCTTTCTTTCTTTTTTTTTTGTGACTTGGAAGGGATTTCAGTTCATGTGATTACAGTAAGAAGATGTTTCATCTGGTCTGCTTGCTTGCCTCCAGTGTATGTAATGGCTGTGAGGACAGTAAATGCAGTAAATGGTACTGTAATAACCCTAGTCCATGTGTGAGCAGCCAGAGGAATTGCTGTGGCCGAGGCTGCTGCTTTGATGTGACTGCACAGGAGTTCCAAAACTTCAGAGTGCAGAGAGAAACTCTCTGGATAGTACTCAGCAAGAAGGACAAGTAAAAAACTACATAGTGTTTCTGTTTGTTTGTTTGTTTGTTTGTTTGTGGGTTTTTTTGTGTGTGAGACTGTTTTGTTTTGTTTTATTATTGTTTTTAATTATGACTTATTGAGCTGCTGGGCTAGCTGGACTACTTTAGAGAGTCTAATAGAATTACAGGGATCTTCAAAATGAGTTGGAAATGAAATTCCTCCAGCTTCATACCCTCTAAGTCCAGTTCTAGAGGTGCAGAAAGCAGGGTAGAGTGTAAAGAACCTGGATTTGATACAGACAGGGCAACCTGCTTTGTGCATGGCTAGTTCTGATGTCCCTGTGACGAGGGATGATAGGCTGAGATCAGTGAGCATTTTACTGATGCAGGTGCTTTACCTGAACACACAAATCAGTTGAAGAATCACTAGCATTGCTTTCTGACATAGGAACAGTCACAAAAGTCATAGTTAAAGCTGGTTGAAGAATGTTTAGAATGTTTTTCCTGCAATTTTTTTGTTGCTGGGGAGATTTTTGTGGAGAGTTATTTTATCTATTTTATTTTTTTTCTCTTTTTTTCCCATTGTGCTGCTTTAACTGTAAACATAAAGCACACATTAGCCTGTGAATCATTATATGATTTGTCCCTGTTGTCATCTGGTGAAATGCTAAGAAACTTTGGCTGCATGATTGGTCAACTGAATTACATGGTATTGATGTTATTTTTGTATCTGACAGCTTAAATGTAATGAGTTGTATATTCTGTAAGCCTTGAAGGTCTACTGGATCTGTCAGAATAATTTGATGTATGTTTTTTGACTGGTTTCTTTGTTAAGAATTTTTGGCCAGAAACATAGTATTACTCTATAGTATTTGTCTCAAATGGAAGGTAGAATTTTGTTTTTCCTTACAAAAAGAATTTAACTCACTGTGGAATACCCTTCTGTTTTTCCATCTGCCAATTGCAGTAGTGGGCCTCAAATTTGTTTACTGTAAACACTTGTGTGGAGAAAACTTTCCTCTCACAAATGCTCACAAAAAGCAAGATTAGTTAACATGTTTAAAATGAAATTCTATTTAAAAACCATGGCCATTTTTTTCAGTGATAATTCAAGGGCTCTGTTTAAATTATGGTTCTTCAATTCTGAGCACAAGTCTTGAATATGACATTGGCAAGAAGATGGTGAGGGATTTTCTGATTTTTGTTTTTCTTTGGGTTTTTACGGGATTTTTTTGTTTTGTTTTGTTTTGTTTTGTTTTGTTTTGTTTTGTTTTGTTTTGGCTCGTGGCTTGACTCATGCATCATTGTTCCAAGATCAGGAGCTAAGGCATAATTACCTCTGGACTTGTGGTGTCTGGAAAGGCACCACTACTTCAGAACACTGCTAGGATCCAGCAGGTTTTGCAGGAGTATCAGTAAGTCATGGCATAGAAAGGGCAGTGTGGCAGTAGAGGAGTTAAAGTAACTCATGTGGAACTGGAAATTGCCCAAATGATCTAATTCCATTAAACTGGGAACTTGTGAACACCGTTCTTAGTGGCGATGGGGATAAGTGAAATGGATGGCCACTGTGCATCTGCAGATCAATAATTGTCTTTAAAAAGTAAATATGGTCTCCAAGCACGTTTGACAATAACTGGGAGTGATTCTTTGGCAGCCGTCTGTTTGCTAAACCCAATGCGAACTGTCGGAGCTCGTTAGGGCTGGATACAGGCGGGGTGCTGGGCTGTCAGCGCTGGATGCAGTCAGCAAGTTGGGTTATTAACACCGTTCAGCAAAAACCAACTCCCGGCCAGCTGTGCGGGGACAGTGGTATCTCTTTTCGGGATACCACTACGAAGCTTTCCAGCTTTCAAAGCAACACGGGTAACTTCGTTTTTCCTTTTTTTTTTTATTATTTTATTTTTTGCGTCTCCCGTGTGCCGGGCGGAGCGGGCTGTGCCCGGCCGGTGCCGGCAGGTGGCAGTGTGGGCGTGCGGATGGCGCCCGCCGAACCCCGCGCCGGAAACGAGCCCCAAAAAAATGGCTTTTTGCCTCAGAAGCATTTATTAAGCGAGCCCTTTGCCGTGGGAGTGTCAGCCCGCCAGGTCTCCTGAAAGACGCCAACAAAACGCAGGTGCTGCTCTGCAAGTGCACGCTCCGAAACGGAGCTGAAAAGCCTCTCGGAGGAGAGGGGGGGGAAAGGAAAAGAGAGAGGAAAAGAAAGAACATATGTGTGCTATTCATTTATTCAGAGCCACGCACTCTGCCAATCATCCTTTACATCACTCTGTGCCTCGGGAAAAGCTGCTCAGAAACAATCTTTGTTACTCGAGAGAACCAGGCTTGTGCTTTTGCGCCACTTGGAGAAAGCATAAAACATTTTGTCCCTTATGAAACTCGGCACGCACAAATCGATTAGGAGTTCTGAAACCTCTGACCCTTGTGGATTCAGACCAATCAAGGATAAACCCTCCCCTTACTTATTCTTTCTTGCACTCACAAATAAAGTAAGCATAAAACAAAAACGTGAGGAAGGAAAGAAGAAGGAAAGAAGTCTGAAGTGACAGCCCAGGCTCTGGAGAAGGGGCTGTCTCAGCTCTGTGTGTGTGTGTGTGTGTGTGTGTGCTGAATGGCTGTAAAGATGCTCTGTGTGTGTGTAATAGACCTTGAACAAAGTCAGTACAGGAGAAGCATTTTTTAAAAAAAATAATTTCATTTGTAGCTAACGAAAGCTCATCTTTAACAGAAATTACACTGTCAGCATTAACAAAAGGGATGCAAGATCTTTCCTGAAAGGAGATCACAGAGCTCCATGGAAGAGGCTAGGAACCCTGTCTCGTGGGACGTCTAGGTGCACTTGGATTTGCAGCGAGAGCCACACCTTGGGAGGACAGGAGGGTTCCAAGTGCCGCTCTGGCAGAGTGAATCGTGAACAGCAGTCAATTCAGATTGCTTTATTCCTTAGTGGGGCTGGGTGGAGGTTGTTAAAGGATGATATAGCCACCCATACAAAGGAAGCAATTTAGAATGTCACTAAAAGGAGATGTATTGATCCCACAAAATCCAAGAGTTATGCTGCATATTTTTGGTTATCATATATTGACATCTTATAGTTAGTTTACTTAAAAAATGTTACTGCTTATAATTAGGGTGGGGTATATTCTCCTTCAATTACTCAAGTAATTAGGTTCATAGCTAGTCTTATGCTATACCTTTCATGCTTCAGTGATCTTTATTCTCCAGTTCAATACATATTGAGCTGGGACAACTGCCTTTCAACTTGGTTTGCCTAAAAGCCACATTAGCCCTTAGTTAGATAACTCCAGGTTATCTAACACTGAGACAAAACAGAGTCTTAGTTGTGATGCAGGATTTTCTCTTTATAAATTTTTGAAAGAGACAAGACCTGGCACCTTTGCTAACAGGCATCCATGCGGTGCATTGCACTACCTCTATTTCCTGTTAATTGCTGTCTTCACTTTCCATGGGGAAAGTGTTTGTGGATGTATAAAAACATAAACAGATCTTCAGAGATACTCTAGATCTTTCCTCTGGACCAGCCTGGGATCATATACTAAAAACACTCAAAGCACAGAACAGTTTCTTGGGCCTCTTAATGCTTTTATCAGCCCCTGCCCAGAGGAAGGAATTTGCCCCTTGGGGGAGGATTCTCTCTGCCACGCCTGTGTTGTTGATTTGGGGATTTTTTTGTGAAGCCTGTCAGTGAAACTCACCTCTCAGTGAGCTTATGATGTGAGGGTAGGGTGGGATGGAAAATATCCTATTATATTTTGCAGGCAAGCCCATAATAAATTCCTTCTCACTTGTTGTTTTTTGTTTTGGTTTTTTTTTTCCCTTGTTCGTTTGTTTGCTTTTTTAGTTTTATCTATTATAGGTCTTCCCAGTTTATAGTTTTTGAAATGTCAGGTTTTTACTGAGTAGCTTTTGCAGGAATCAGAATTTTAAAACGTCTTTTGCTGTATTCTGAGTCACGTGCATGATCTGGGAGTATTTGAGAGTCATCTAGAAAGTCTGGTGCATTGTGGAAAAATAATTCTGGGTTTGAATCTTTGCATCATTCTACACCTAAGGCTAGAGGGGATGGAGAGCCGTGCTAGAGGAAAACCAATTACTTATAAAATACCCTAAAATCAATATTGTTCACTGTCCATGTGTACATAGAGAATTAGAGTCAGTTAATAAGTTTTGCATGTATGCTTCTGAGGGTCACTTTTTTTTTTTTTTTTTTTTTTTCCTTTTTTCTTTTTGGTCTAGGGTGTCTTACTTCTGTCCTTGACAGGAATAGACTGCACAGGAGGTTCTTAACCAGCAGCCAAAATAGGGACTCACATGTTTTTGTAAGGTTACTTATACATCTGTTTTGGGTAAAATTGTTGCAGGAATGGAATTTGACCTATAGCATTGGGCTCTTTGTGTGACTTGTTTGGGCTACAGTTATAATTTGGTTTTATTTATGTCAATCTGTTAATTCTAAAAAGAAATTTCACCTGAATCATACAGTACACTTATCTGTTTTTCTGTCTGCTGGATGAAATCTGAAAATAAGAGGAAAAAGCACTGGTATTTGATCATGGCCGTGAAGGAGACAAAGCTCTTGGATTCTGGGTATGGAGAGCTTTTCTTGTTCCTTTTAGTGATGGGCTAGTCTCCAAAAACCTGTGAAGTGTTCAGTTTGCATAAACAATCAAAGATCTGGATGTTTATCTGAGGCTTTTCTATGGCTCTATGGGGTGGAAATGGGTTTAGGAGACTGAAGAAAATGAGCTCTTTGTGCTCTTTGCATTTGGTGTGGTCAGGAGTACCACAAGAACAGATTTTTTTCCAGTCATTTGGCATCTCAGTTTCCTGTTCTGGTTCCACCTCAAGGTGACTGATACTGAAGCAAAAGGAAGGGTCTTAAAGCAACGTTGTAAAGAGACAAACTAGAAATAATTAAAAAATTAAATTTCTGTCTTGCCTTAAATGACAACGTGCATCTTCAAAATTTTGTCTCTAAGGGGATTCCTTATGTACAAGTGGGTTTTTCTCTGTATTGGAATACCTGGGCAGTTGCTCTGGCTAGCCAGGGGACTAGCCAGTCCTAGCCAGGTCAGGAGTTGAGTGGTAGATAGAACATGTCGTTATTCTCTTTATTTATTATTTTATTTTTCAGTTAACATTTCAAATTTTACTCTATTCTATCTTTACCAATATCTTTAAAGATATTGGGGGGGGGAGGTTGAGGGTTGAGTCTTGATTCTTTTAAAAAGCCCAAAAAAACTCTGGGAGGTCAGTTTCAAGCTGGACTGGTTATGTGGCAAGATTATTATTTCACCCCAGTAGATTTGCAGACTCTTAGTTTTGTTTGCTCATTTTAAACTAAAATAAAAACTCTGTTAAAAAATTGCTTACAAATCCCTGTTTCCTGATGGGTTGGATCACCTAAACTGCAGGACATTGTGGGGGTATTTTTACACTGCCTGGCTTTTGGTTTGATTACTCAAAAGTTGTGCTGCTGCTCTGAATCTCCAAGCTCCAGCTCTGAGCCAGTCTGGGCAGCTTGTCAGGCTGGCTGTGGAAAGCTGGATGATGTAAGTCAGCTTTTGCTCACAGATGGGAAGCAGCTTCCAGGTGCCCAGGAAGGACTTTTGGTGAGGCAATACTGAAGGGCTGCAGAGATCAACTGAGCAGGGTGGCCATCTGACAGGGCAGGTCAGAAGTCCTGAGCTGAAGAAAACTTTGGAGGATTTCTCTAAACCACCCCTGTGGATACAAGCCTCTCTGAATTGCATCTCATTAAAGGATTCTTAGGCATATATTGGTATAAAGTAGGCTAGATATATTTCCCATGAAGAGCAGCTTCTAGGCATTAGGAGATGGTCCATGAACTAGGTATACAGCAGGGAACACCACCCAATCTACCACTGCAGGCCCGAGTGCAGCCAGCCTGTTTCAAGTTTGTATTATCAGTGAAAATCTTTTTGGCACTTGTTCATTACCCTTTTTAAGCCAAAGGAGATTATCCACTGTTTCCTTTAATGACATCTGTTTGGTTTATGAGGAATGACTCAAGGAAGTTTTTTTCTAATTCAAAACAAACAGTCTGCTTAGATGGATTTGTCTGTCCTGGGGAGCCTGCACACATCAGGTGTTACAGGAGTGGAAATGATTTTCAGAGTTAAGCAGAAGAAAGGGAAACAAATGTCTTCTAGGAAGCCATGGCTGTTGATAACTTTTCATCTCTAACCTGTTATAAAGTTCTGAATGAAAATTAGACCCATTATATGGTGTACTGAGGTAGTAAACTATTAGTTAGTTAGCCCTGGATTCCTCTCTAATTAGTAGGAAAAGATGTATTACTCCAGAGAACAGTTCAAAGCACCTTGGGCAGGAGACTGCTTTGTGGTCCTATGAAGTGAATGATTTCTCTCTGCTGACAGCTGGCCTGGCTGTGCTGCCCAAAGTTAGGCTGTGTGTGCTCCCTTCATGTCTCCCCGTTTTGTGCAGTAAACAACAGTTCAATATAGTTTGTACTGAACTGACTTTTCATCTCAAGTTTGTATGTAGAGTGTACTTCCAAAATGCAACTTGAGAATTTTCTGGCTCTTACTGTTGTGTAAAAATTTCCAATAAAGGAATAATTGGTAAGAAGACACATAGCTTTGTGATGAGCAACCATACAATGATCATACCAAGCAGCTTGAGTTCACACTGGCTCAGCTATGCTGTTTTTTTAGGCACTGAGGTTTAGTTGATACTCCATAAGATACAAAATATACCTAATCCCTCTAAAATTTACAAAAGGAGACACCATGCTCTAGGAAACACATGAAAAAAGTTAAAATGGGTTATGGAATACTGTACATAGTTGTTGAAAAACCTGTCATTTTCAGAAACACTGGCAACTGGTGTAATAAATACCCATGGGACTTAGATAAATGTTTATTGGGGTGCTTGTTAAAATAAGAGGCCTTTGCAACCTGGGAATAAAAAGAACACATCTAGTTTGAAATGAACATTTGTAAATAATATTCTTAAGGACATTATCACATTGGACCAATGCTTAAAGCATATTTTAAAATTAAAATAGTAGACAAATGAACAACAGATAAGTGTGTAGTTACATACTGAATGCAGTTTGGTAGATTGAAAGAATCAAGGAAATCTGAGGCAAGATTTTATATGGACTGGACAGATCAGGGAGAGGATAATTCCTGATGGTAGGTGTGTTATAAGTGAGGTGAGTGGATAGGAATTTCTACAGAGTTATTACAGTGTGCTTTCTGCACATGTGTATAATGTATGTATATATATTTATATGTATAGGCAAAATATAGCTCACATGCTCTTCTAAAATCCCGTGTCAGTGAGGAGATCAAGCTCACACACCAGCATATTGCTCCTTCACTGTGAGGAGGGTTGCAGACCACTTAATATCAAAAATTCTTGGTCACTGTATCGGCCCTGTGGTATTAGAGCACCATAAATTGCCTGCTTCACAAGTGACAGGTTAGAGCTTTCTGCATTTCAGTGTTACATAGTGTAATCAATAAGGGTGCTACTTCTTGTGTGGTCTTAGAGGCGGTTAAAAATATATAAAAGAAAATAAGTGAAATCTAAGTTGTTTTCATTCTGCAGCATTAGAGTTTTCATATGTTATTTTAAATGTAAATTACAATTCTAATGGTGATTTTTTAAAAAGAAATTTGCAAATGTTTCATAGAATAATGGGAAATAAGTCTAAGAAGTATCAAGGCATAGAATCAAGTTTATCAGCATTGGTTTTGACAGATATTTGTCTAACATCCCAATGAAAACTTCCAACTGGAGATTCCACAATCACTCTAGGAAGTCTATTTTAAGGCTTAACTTTCCTAGTATTAGAAACTTTTCACTGTTTTCTAAATCTCACCTGTTGAAATATAAGTATCTTATGACTTACCCTGCCAAAGTCCACAAGTAGAATGTGTTATTCCCCTTCTCTTTGCAAAAGTCTTTCTTTCCCCCTTTATGTATAAAATACTTTTTTAAAAAATAAATGTTAGGCAACGTTCCTGTTGAACATGTTTCCTACAAAACCTGCAGTGCCTTAGGTTTAGTCATGTTATCCTAAACATTATGCTTTCTGTGTATTTCCTGTGGTGTTGCTTTTCCCACTCTCCGCACAGACCGATCCACAGTCAGTTCCTGCAGTGATTTTGCTCACAGTTCCTTTCTAAACTGCCATAATACCATATTCCCAAGGCATCAATAAATCTGATGTATTTTGACTATTTATCTTGCAGGCAATAAATATCTGTTTACAAAGTGCGTTTCGTGAATTCGCTCAAATTACATTTGGGCTGCTGCAATCTTGGAAAAAAAAAAGAGGTGTTAAAGGTTTGATGTGGGAGAACATTGCATTTAACTTCAGGGGAGAGCTAAACTTGTGATTCTGTCATCAGAGGTGAAACAGCAGAGCCCTATTTCTTGCTAACGTTAAACCATTTATTCTTATTTACCTGTCATTTTTATTACAGGCATTCAGTCTGATGCTCATGACAAAAAAGTTCAGACATGCTTCAAAATGAATTCGTTGCATACCGAGTGCAGAAAACTATACTTTATGGATGGTAGCTGGAGGTGACTTGTGGTTTACCACTGATTATAAATTATTTAAAGGGAAATATATATAATTGACATTCAGAGCTGATAGTATCAATATTTATTGGAACATACTCTCATTGCTGGTTTTTTTGGGGTTTTTTTTGTGGCTATAAGCATGTGGATTAACCCAGGCATGTGGCACTTTGAACCTTGATGGGCCCAAAAGCTCTTCATTTACTCTTGATCTGTCAAACTGCTGTTTATGCAAATATTTTTAGAAACAGTGTTAAGTTATTATTGGGAGTATGGATTTTATACAATTGAGATGGCATGATGAAAAATAAATTTTTACTCTCTAAAAGCATAGTATTTCTTCTAAGGAAAAGGGTAGTTCCTTAAACAGGTAATGTAAATGTGAATGATGCACATATATATAAGAAGCCAAATTTCTGAACCTATATGTAGTCTCAGCATAAATTTGTCCCTCTCTTGCATTCATCTACAGTAGCAGATGACATTGGTGTTCACGAGGATTCCTAAACCTAGCCTACTTTGATCCTTTTGAATCTACACCCTAAGATTCTTCTGAGCAGATACCACAATTACCTTTTCTACTGTCTGACCATCCTCAGCTGAGCAAGTGCAGCAACTTGCACTGGTGTACCTTGCCAAAGCTGTGAAAAGTCAGTGTTTGCAATGTGGGCTTGAGCTATGGCCCTTGTTCTTGCTCTGGGGGACCATTGCAGAGTGTTCCATCTTCCTGGTTTTGCCTGGTTTATTCTGTGATCATGAGAAGAGATTTTTGTGTTTGTTTGTTTTGGTTTTGCAGAGTACAAATTTCATCGCTGACTAATGTTAGATGTGTACTTTCCCTTAGACTTCATGGCAAAAAGTGAATAAAAGAAAGAAATGTTACTGCACAGCAACAAAATGAGTGTCCAGTGGTCTTTACAACACTGTGCTGCCATGCAGCTCTGCCAACCATCAGAGCTGTTGTGTTCAGCTGCAAAGACCGAAGTAGGAAGATGGGCTTTAGCCACCGTTCACAGTGTTTCTGTTATCTCAGAAATAAGAGAAGAGTTGATATTTTAAGCCCATAAAGTTTTTGTATTTACAAATTGAAGGGAATGATATACGATCAAAGACTGTGTAGTGTTGAACTTACAGAAATTTGTGTTTAATATATAAATCAACATTCCTTCTGTTTAAACATGAAATCTGAACTTCAAGCAGAAACTAAAGCAGAACTCTGAGAAGCTACTGAATACTTAATAGAGGGTGGTGCATGGTCCAGCTTGTGAACTTCTTCCCTGAGGCTACCTGAGTTAGGCAAATGCCTCCTTCTCTGCTGGATGTTCCAGGTCCATGCTGCTGTCTGTATGCTGGCAAGTGGGTCTGGAGGATGACAAAGCAGAACGGTAGTGTTGAGTAGGATGCCAAACACATACTCGAGATACTGCTTAACAAATAATATCCTTATGATTCCTCGTTTCTGCCAGAAAACATGCATGATATTTTATCTGCAACCTGGTTGGTTTATGTGTCTAGCTAATGTCCTAACAAAGCAAGAGAAACATTCAGTGTGTAGTGACCCTCTTGCTTACTGTGCTGATTTTAATTACTTTAGGTTTTGGCACTCCAGTGTGACACACTTAGATATCATCTGGCCTTTATAACATGATTATCGGGGTCACTGAAGTGATTTTGATGAGCCACTGAGTGTCACTAGTCACTGTGGAATGTTTTGAGAACATATGTGCAAGGCAGGAATCTGGACAAATAATTTTGGAAAGAATTACCTGTAACCTCTAAATCCACTTAAGTGTTGAAATGGAATGAGCAACTGCTAGGTTGGTTGCTGCATTTCTGGTGCTGACCTTGGGAAGTTTAACATGCAACTACATTTAAGCTATAATAAATTAGTCTGTTCTGTGCTTTCTAAATTCCAGCACGATAATGGGATCCCATTATTTCAGAAGTTCTAATGAAACAGCAATAAAAAGTAATCAATGCCATAAAGGAATCTGCTAATTAAATAAAACATAGAACATCTGTGAATATCCAGATAGAGTTTTGGCCATAAGTATTTTCCAAAACTGATTAAAACTGTTGGGGAAAATATGTGACAAAAAAAAAAAAAGGAAGGGAAGTAGTTTGCAGAAAATAAGCATAATACTGGGAGCTATTTGGAGCTCTTTTATGAGTTAGTTTCAAAACATGTCTGATGAGATATGTTACTCCCTAGTCAGGTAACTCAGCAGTAACAGGCCACAGAACATCCTCTTGGATATATTTTTGACAAAGTAAATGGACCCTTCTTAACAGTTGCTTCAAGTATTCAGAAATGAGATTTTGGCACTTTTCCCCCATCATCAGACCTTCCTGCTTTGCAAGGCCTATGTGCCTTCCCATGAGACAGAGATGTAACCAGGTATCATTCGTATCATGGTAATATCAAGTATTGTACCTTGCCCAGATTAACTGCTATGTCACTGTCACTGAGAATGCGGTGATATGTCATGCCGAGACAGGCATGTGCTACCTGTGCTACCTATCATGAAATCCACAAAAACCTGGCATTCAGTCAATATAGTGTTAATATTGCCTTGCCTCATGGTGTGCCTTTTTTTGTTCGTTTTTGGGGTTTTTTTTTTTGTTGTTTTTTTTTTTTTTCTTTTTAGCAAGAGGAAAGTGGGTGAAAGTAATACAAAATTTGAACAGTCTCCTGTTATTTGGGTGAGGGAGAAATAAGACACTGTCTGAGGGTCTCTGTAAGCTGCCTCTGTTTGGGGGCCTTTCACTGAGGGCATATTCAGGAAAAACTGCCTCATAAAACTCTTAGGCAAATCATAGCTATAAATCATAGGCAGCAAAACAATTTCCCCCAAGCCAATGGCAAATCGTTGCTATATCTTGAGTGTAAATTACTAACAATCAGCAACACACCTAGGAAATGGAGCAAGTCTACAGTATATTTACGATTTATCAGAGCTGAATATACTTTTGACAGAATTTAAGATCTCCAGAAAAACATAAAGAAATAGGTTTGTCCCTTAGGTTGTACTTACCTACCTTTCCTGGGGACCTTCCTGCCTGGTGCAGGAGCTGCTCAGTGCTACCTTTTTCATTGCTCATTCCCAAGTCTGAGGCAGTTTGTTGTTTTTTTTTCTTTCATCTAGAGATATACTCTGTTAGACAAGATAATTAAATGTGTATGGGCTAAATTCTGTTCTTATTTACAGAGTCTGCAGTAAATCTGAACTCACTGCAGTGACTGCAAGGGAGTCATTCTAGATTTATGTTATTATAAATGGGATCAGAATTTGACTTGTATAAATGAATATTAAAGAGGTAAAAGAACTGTTCATGTTCACACTCCTAGCCTCTGGCAAGGGCTAACTTAACTTCCTTAGCCTTCTTCATTGAACATGGAGAGGTTCAGTTACCGCTGCTCTTTAGGAAGGATTCAACATAATTTTAGAGCTTTCAGAGAACCAATCATATTTATTAATTAATATTATTATTAATTATAAATGTGTTACTGCCAAAAAAAAGTCTAAAGTAATTCTGACTTTGGTTCTGCATTGATCTTTGTTAAGACTAAGGATCACGTCTGTGTTTCAAACACCTTTTCTCCTTCTTAAATTGTACTTTCCTTTCTTCTTAATAATGTTGTGAGAGGCACACTGACAACCAGGTGATAGAGGTACACCTTATTATGCCAGAAGTCTGTATTTTTTTTACAAATTATCCCAGCATGCTGCTCAAGGTTTCATGCCACTCTCTTGCCTTGTTGTCTCCATCAAATTCCCAAATTAACTCGTAAACAAACTTTGACTGGGATTGGGTAATGGTTGGATATATAACATGGCAGAACGCTGAATTGTTTAATACTGAATGTTATGTTTTCCCCATTTTTTTTTACTGTACTAATGAGAAAAGAGAGAGCAAGAAAATGAATTTAACATGCATTTTTGATAAACATTTTTCTAAAAAGTAATCTTTATATATATATATATAAGTATATATACTGTGGTAAATCAGTCTCCACTCAACTATAACCAGCAAATGATTCATTTTGAAAACTGGGGATTGTGGTTGAAGACTTTTTTCCTCCATTCTGTGATTGCAGGTACATAAGTCAAAATCACTTTCTGCCCCTCATGCCCCCTTCCAGTAAACAAAACCTAGATATTAGAAAGCAGGGAAGCCAGATTCACCTCAGTTAGCACTAAGTTTTGGAGAAAGATGGGTGTTTTTATAGAACTTAGATGTAAGTAACTTCATTATTTTTGAAGAATTTTTTTCACCCCCGACAAAGAAGGGATCCTGCAGCAGATACAGTCAGTATTTTATTGAAGTGTGAGTTGTTATGTGCAGTGACTCCAAAGTCAGATTCCACCCCTTTCCAATTTGTATATAAAAATAAGGAAGTGAATACATAATACTGGAATTTTTTTCTACTATTTCCCATTTTTTTTTCTCAGAAGACTGCAGTCTTCTCTTGTGGTAATATGTGAAGATATAAATTAGATACCTTCCAAGTAATGTCACTTTGTGAGTCTAAACAATGAATTGATGCTGAGTTTTTCAGAGGAAGACCTGAGATGCTACATGAGGATAAAGGAGGTTCAGGTGTCTGATCCTGGCATTGTTTCAGGTAGGGAGGAGTGAGGACTTTGTAAGTGGTACTTCCTCCCTTGGGTTTTCATCTTGTGATTTCTGCACTGTGTGACTTAAGAGCTATGATCCCTTTCTAGCACCTGCCCACCCCCAGTTTTCTTCTTCAGCTATAGACTTACTTTCACCATTTTACTGTAGCTATAGACTTTTACCACTTAACTGTGAGTAGCCTAAAAATGGAAATATTTATCTGAGCACATACAAATTCCATTTGGTCTTGAGTAAAACGGACTTGTGTCAGTTGAAAGCTGGATTAGTTTGTTTGGTTTTTTTTTAATGAAGAACAAGCATGGTTTCTGTCTTGATTTTTTCTCTCTTCAAATAGTTTGATTAGTGCATTTTCAACATGGAAGTTTCTGAGAATGACACAAGCCAAACCATGAATAAAACCTGTAGGCTGACAGAATACCTTTCAGAATTAAATGTATTAATTTGTGGAGGAAAGTGTCCTTATCACATGGGAAGTGTCCTTGCTTACAGCTAAACAGACGCGCTGTCATATTTTTCCAGTAAGAGTAAGAAAGTAATCCCCTTTTTGAATCAAACCAAGACTGGCACTTTGTTGAAAGCTGTTAAGTGATTTAGAATATAAATTCACCTATCCAAAAAAACCCCAAAAAAACAACTTATCAGGGTTTGAATTCCAATTTTTATTCTACTTGTCATTATCTGTTAGTGTATTCCCTTACAGAAGCAGAACAATAAACCCCTGATGTCATGTAAGGCAGGGATGTAGCCAGTAGTCATCTTGTAGCTTTAATGCATTGTATGAACATTGGAGAAGGTTTTGTGTATTTTTTAAAGTCACCTAATAATTTTCTAGCCAAGTAATAGACAAGGTGTGGTATATCCTATTTATTTTATATGAGCAAATAAATCAAGTAATTGGCAGGGGGAAAAATCATGTGTCAGGTCCAATGTACTTCTAAAATTTACCTTTTAATTCTTATCTTTACTTGATTCTTCACTCTCATTTGTAGCAAGGCGAATTTTGGGTAACTGATGCTGGAGCATCATTTTCAGTTTATCAGTACACACAAGAAGATGATAGCAGATATATTTCATTCTGAATTTGTTGACTTGAGTCAATCTGGTGCTATGCTCAGATACTACTACGTTCGTTCTTTATTCATGTTGCTTTCAGTTTGATTCACAGCTTTTTTGGTGTTTCACACATGTATTGTCAGAGTAGCAGGTATTTCTTTTAAAGCTGCTTTTATGTAAAGTGCAACTAATGTCATTTTCTTCAGATAAAAAATTGGAGTCCTCTAAGTGTGATTCTCTGTCATCTCAGACCATAAAATCAATGCATCTTTGTGTGTCAGTCTTTTAAGTCTTGGATATTTCTCATACTTTTTGTTGGTTGAAATTCTATTCACATAAATGTGGAACACCTGCAAATCTAAAGTGATGTACTAAACATTTGCATGACAGATTATATTTGGTGACACCAGAACATGTTTCAAAAAAATAAATAAAAAAATACTCTATAGCTCCTCAGAAGTCCCTCAGTTGCAAAACCCATTACACAGCTGGCTCAGTGATACACTACTTGTTTTGATGCCTTGAGATTTAGCTTTTATATTTTTCAGATTCTCTGCTGCCTGATATGTAACTCTGAAAATTCACGTTAGGTGTTAGTAAGGTCTTTTCACATAGTAGACAAACAATCCCTTCCCAGCTAGAGAATCAAGGACAGCCATTACCCAAAAAGCATAAACAAAGGCAAAGAAAAGGGGAAAGCCAAGGAGTTGAGACTTCATGACCTAGAGCTGTAATTAGATGATTGAACCCAATGTGTAGATGAAAAAAACTTATACAAGTGTAAAAACTTATGACCAGGATCTGTCTTGGATTCATCCTGAGTGCAGTCCTGGCTGGGCTCTTGTGCTGCCCAAGGTGTGTCCTTTTAAGGCCTTTCCATAAATACCAACTTTATTCCTTTTGCTCTGTCTAGTCTCTGTTCCAGGTCAGCCTTTCTGGGCATCAGTTTCTTCCTAGATATCTTTGGTGCAATAATATTTAATTTGTCCCCTTTTCTCTCCTCCTCTTAGGTAACAAGGCTGCTCTCCTTGAAGATGGCAGGCCCTAGGGGAGAGACAAAAGTTGCCTGTTTTAACTGCAGCTGAAGAGGCTCTCAACAAAATGGCATTTTGGAAGTTGCTTTCACAATGAAAACTGTTCATTTGTATATATGAACATATATGTGCCTGAAAAGTCAGGCACAGGTTAAAAAATCCAATTGCTGTGTATTCTCCCAGAAATTCTTCTGTATCTAAATCTTTAATATCTGTTGCTGAGATGAGAGGTTGGACAACTTCGTTCAGGTGCAAGAAAGGGGCAACAAGCACTGCTCTCAAAGGCATGGTTATTTGAGGAGGTTGTTGGGAATGACACACACTGACCTCTAACAAACATTTTACCATCAGAAGTTCTTATGTGATCCCTTGGATTATCAGAGCAGACAGAAGGAGTATTATGCTGAATTGAATGATTCATGTTATCCATCCACTCAAATATACTCAATCCAAGGCTATGCAGTTAGCAAGGCCATTTCTATGGACCTGACAAGAATTTTTCTGCTTTCTGTTTTAGCAGGTGCTTGTAATCAAGGATAAAAGGTGATGATTCCAGATGACAGTTTGAATTTGCAACTTTCGGAAAAGAATCAAATCCAAGGACACCTCCCCCATTTGTCCCATTTTAATTAACTTGGTGGTTTTTCCTTGGCTTTTTTTGGTTGGCTTGGGTCCTTTTGCTGGTGGTTTATGGGTTATTGTTGGTTTTAGTTTTCAGTGGTTTGTTGCTTTTTTTTGGTGGTGTTGGTTCTTGTTTTTGTTGTAATTTTGAGCTTTTTTGGTCAGTGTTATTTGGAGTTGCCAGTGGGGTTAATTCCTTGGCTATTCTGTCAAATGCCAGTTTCTAGTACAGATATTTGTGTATATATGAACAACTGTTTTTTAATAACCTGCCAAGAAGCTATAATCTTCCATTGCAATCCCTCGGGATTTAATTAGAATGGTTTTCCACAGCCTGACATGTTTATGGGGCATAGGTAAAGAGACAGTTCATAAAGCTGTCAATTTTCTGAGAAATTAAAGAAAAATTGGGCTGCTTAGTGCCTTGGCAATTCCATGCTGCTGATACTAGCATTGCAAACAATGAAATCAAAGGCAATGTAACAAGATACTGATGCATTAGAGATGGGGAGGGTTTAAAATTATATACAAAGGCATTTGTCAATTTGAATTTGAATGCATAAGAGGAGAAATGTGGAAAACAAAATATGAACTCCAGTAGTTGCTCAGGTTTAAACAGCACAAAGCTGAACAGTGGTATCTTCATTGCTTTAACAGTAGCTGTAACTTTCCTGGGGCGAGTGGGAAGGGATGAAAACTGTGAAGGGAAGTAAGTCTGGACTATGAAAACCTTTCCAACCGATTTTCATGTTCTTTGCTGACTGGAGTTTCAGGGTGCTTGTTCATATAATAAAAGGGTCTGAGCAATTCTTAGAGGTACAGTTCACAGTATGGGCTCATAGCTGATGTAGCCCAGGTCTCTTTGAGACTCTATTATGCACTGGCCAACCCAACTGCCAAATTGAAAACAACCCGACTGCAAAATTCTGTCCTTTTTCTTTTTAGTAACTTTTCAGTCGAGCTATTAGGGTGTATCTGTGTCCAGCCACCCTCTTTAACATAAAATAGCAACTATTCCCCCTTCCTCAAGGCTCTCATGTGTGATTGTTTGTTAAAAGGAATTAGAGATGCCATCTCTGCCTGTCCTGCAAATTCCCTGTAACTTCACAATAGAGTTAAATTGGTATTAAGAGCAGTGAGCAGTGAGAGTTTGGAACATGGTTTCAACAGCAGGATGAGGTGTTGTTGAGGAAAAACTGTAGCTGGGTTGGCATTTAAACAGAATTTAATTAGGGTAGTTCATGCCTATGTTTAGTATCAAGCATGAACTTTTATAACACACTTTAGTATGACTGAATATAAGGTCAGATACCTGTTTCATCTTTGCCATTCAATTGCTAGCTTTTGCCTAATTTCTGTGAATTACATTTTAGGAATAAATATGGACAGGCTGTGGAATGTTCAAGAGAAGGCTAACAGGTAGTGCACAAAAGAAAAGGATCATGATGTAGAACTCACCAAGTAAAACCTTTTTTTAAATGGTGTATCTCTTGCTTTCCATTAAAAAAAATGAAATTTGCAGAGACACATAGCAGTTTTTCTGATGTATCAAGGACACATCTCCAGGTCCAGCAAAGTCACGACAGGAAACAGTTTGTTCATTTATCAACAAAAATGACTGACATTGGGAGGGACTTTCTAGATGTATCTAAGTTAATCCCTGGAATGGCAGGTTATGCAGTCTTTGCCAGTGGAGGCTTGTAAGGAGGTTGGACAAATTCTTGCTTTTTATGTTCTACCTGCTGCGGTGTAAAACAGAGAACTGTTCTAGTTCTGGTGTTTTGCATTGCACTTTCTGAGAATTGAAGCATGTGCAATGTCCCAAACCAACAAATTGTCACAGCTTCAGTTAATCAAGAGTCACTGTGTAGCAGTGACTGTGCTCTGCTACCACAGATGAGGCCCTTGAAAACGCTAGTGTTGCAAAAGAGGTGTTTAGGAACTGGTTAGGGAATTAAATACATTTGCTTTATCCAGATCTTGGACTGTGTTTGAAGCTGCTCAGGTATAAAGAGTGCAAAGCTGAACAGTAGTTCTGTTCAGGGCATATGGACTAGGCTCCATATTCCTCCTCAAAGTGAACAGAGGAGTGTGACATTTCAGATTGATGGCGCCTTGGCCTACTGTTACCTTGTGTCCTCTCTCTTTATCTCTGTCCACATATTCATCTATTACACCCTGGCAAGACAGTGGAGGGTCCTTCATGCCTGGAGTTTGTTCATACAATGCAATGCAGTGCGTAATGCAACGAGACCCTGCACTGCAGTCCCCAGGCACCATTTCAGTAGCAATCACCATCAATGATGTCAGCATTTACTGTGGATTCATTTGTTTAATTTTACTATGCTATTTCTTAAGCCACTTTTTTCCTTTTCATTTTGTCCTACTCTGTGTCTCTATGGTTTCCCCTTTTGCTCTCATTTATTTCCCTTCATTAATATTCCTATTACTTTTATTTTTTTAAATTTTTCTGCCTGCCTAAGTCTCCTCTCTCTCCAGATTTTTAAGTTATAGTCATTACTCCCATAAAATATATTGTAGGAGCCAGCAGATACAGAGTTTGTGTGATGTGCCTCTTATAACCATAAAACACCTTAGGGAGAATACTTTCTCAGCCCAAAACATCATATTTTTCCTCCTTGCAAGATTACTTACCTTCCTGTCTTTTTCTCATTTCTTTTTAGATTCCTACGATGCTTACTAGGTTGGTGAGTTTTTTCAAGCAACTATTAAATAAAAGTCACCAAGCCATTGGATCTAGGTTCTTTTTTTTTATATATTTCTAAACGTACGTGATAAAAAAGGGAAAATAAAAGTTTATGAGCAGAGCAACTGAAAAAGAAAGGAGTGGAAGTCAAGGAGAGTCTGTGCTATAGGTCAGCAAAGAACACAGAGATTGAGTGCAGATCAAAGAAAGTTAAAAATTATTTGACAGCATTTGATTTAGAACAGCCATGCTGAGAAGTCTCCTGTAATAATTTATCCTACCTTTCACTAGTAGATTGCTGAGCTGTCGTGAAAGAATTCAGAGACTGTGGAATGCAGTCACTCTTTTCATTTATGATTTGAGAAGATGGGATGCAATGTAATGTGTCAATGTGAGATCAAGGTGCCACCCTCTATCAAGATGGCTCTCAATGATTTTCTACAGAAGGCTGTGAACTGAATATTCATGAAAAAAGAAGGAGTCTATCCTATTATTTATGAGGCTGATTGAAGAAAGCTAAGAATAAAATGCCACCGTGTAGAATTTTACCTCCTCCTGAGATTATTTCATTTTGTAGAAGCTCTCTCACATTTTGAGTGCTTTTGCTGTGGTGGGGAGGTACAATAAAAATGAAATGCAATAGGTTGTGCTTAAGGTTAGTGTGATTCAGGATCTGGTGTGTCTGTGTCTTATAGACTTGCTTCTCATCTCAAGTGTATGTTAGAACCCTGACATTCCATTGAGTACAATCCTGTTCCTTCTGAAGTGGGCCCCATAATTCATTGCAGAGGCAAAGAATATAAATCATAAATAAATGCATAGAGGAAGACAAGCTAAAGTGGCACTCATCAGAATTGAACTGTACTGTCTCAACTGCAAAAATGTTTTAGGAAAATTTTACTAGGATCCTAAAAAATTCTTATGGGGACTTCTGCAGTTATTTATGCAGGGGTGCCTTGACATCTGTAGCATCTACTGCAGGGCAATGTCCTTGCTGGTGCTACACTTGCTGAATTCATGTGTCAGACCATATCCTCCAAACTCATGAGGCTGGTTTAAAATTGAAAAAGTTCATTCAATGTTCTGAGATTTTGGGCTTCTAGAATTACATCCAATGGTACATGTCTATGAGGCAAAGAAGTATCAAGGTATGTCATCAAAAAGAGTAAAGCAGAATGCCCAAACGTGCTGGAGCTGTTCAGACTCTCAGCACCCTTGGTGGTGGATGCCTGCCAAACAACAATAACCCTACTGAGAGTGAAGTGGAGAGTGTATTTTGCTGGCAGGAAATGCCTAATAATAATAATGATAATAAATGCTCTGAAGTCTTCTATGACAATTCCATTTTGGTTTAGGCAACAGTCAAATTAGTGTTGTTGTTTTCACTGATGGATGTGGCCTGATTGGCAGTGGAACATAATTCAAGTATTGAAAGTTTCTGCTGCTTATCACAGGAAATCATATAAAATATGCCACGGCAGACCTTGGACATTTTTCTTCTATTTCTCTAATGTTCCTTTGTAAGGAAAAATGGCCTGTAGGAATTTAATTCATGAGCACAAATTAGATGCCAATAATATGTTTTAAGCGATGTAATTTAATTTTTAGTTAGAACTCACAGAAGCTTCATCTAGGAAAGAAAAAAACAAAACAAAACAAAACCATGAATTTTAAACAAACAAACAAACACAATGATGCTGAGTACTCATGCCTGACCAATACATTTCTTCTGGGAGAAGGAAGTCTGAGTTAGAAGTTTCCAGACAAGGTTGATTAACATCAACTTCTAGCCTTATATTTTCTTCAGTGTGGATGGTGTTTAGCATGTCTTCAACAACATAAGTAAAGGTATGAAAGCAACTTTTGAGCCCACACAGTATGCTGGCACTTCTTTTCTACTATACTGTAAAAGGAAATTATAGTAAGACCCATGACAAGTTGTGGTTTTCTGCGGTTGTGTTGCTATTTCATAGCTAGATGACCACTGTCTTTGTAAGAGACTCCTTGGACAGTGAGCTCAAATATACAGGTCTACATCATCCTTGTCTATTTTTATTCAGATGTATCTGACTTCAGTCTCTGGTTTGTCTTTAAGCTTTCATATGACTTAATTAGCAAGTTTCTAATACTTATTCTGTTCCATTTCAAGACTATATAATTTATTGTTACTACACATTATTATCACTTCTAACTCTGTCTTGCCTTTTATTAGAATTTTTTGCCTATTTACTGCCTACCACATCCTGTTTGTTACTTTTGGGTCTTCTTCGCTTGCAAGTGCCCATCTGTGTGCAGTGGTTTCAATGGGCTTGCATTTTAAAGCTTTACTAAATTTTGTGAAATTTAAGCAATAAATATGTCTGAGCTGCTCACTCTTTCACTATTTATATGATATAGTCTCACTCTAATTGAGTGCCTACTTCACAGGTGAGTTTAATTTCTTACTGCAACAAGAAATCTGGAATGATTGGGTAGGCTATGACCAGTCATGGTGGTTTTCACTAAGGCCAGCTGATAACGAACTTTATCAGGGCAACCAGCCATAAGGGTCTAAACTATGTGGTTTTATTCATTCTTTGGAGGGAGTGGTAATTTTTAATGATGTCAGACCATGAAAACTGAGATTCCTGTCGGGAAAATGAAGAAACTAAAGCTTATTTTTTAATCTAAGAGCTACAGATTTCAGTGGGACTTAACAAAGTATGTTAGTTTAAACGGAGATACAAGATTTTCAATAGATTTGTGTAAGCCTGTCTGAACAATCCCTACTTTTGTTTCTTTGAATTGAGACTAATTTAATTAAAATGTTCATATTAAATTCAGCACCTCACTGAATTTTTTCCTAGCTTTGTGAAAGTGTTTTGAAGCTTTTAATATATGATGTTTCCACTACTTCTATTTAAAATCAGAGTACATGTAAAGTGTGTATTTCCAAGATTATTAGAGTAAATGTTGTAACACTGCAGCACTAGATCAAAGGATTCACCAGTTACGATGTAGATTTTACCATCCTTGCTTTAAATGCAACTTCAAATGCAACATCCATCTCTGATGCTTGTGGCTTTCTGTTTTCTAAATTGCTATCTTGAAAGATCTACTTAACATCTCATTACTAACAGTTTGCATTAAGGTTTGTAACATAGAAACAAGGCTTTGCTTTAGCCTGTTACTGTGGGGTTCATTTCAGTTCACTGTCTTCTGTAGACCTGATGTAAGATGATATTCCTTTGACCACCTTTAGTTGTACAGTGAAGAATGTAGACGCATCTTTCCTTTATTCAGAGATACATTTGAGCAGCACTTCAGGAAAGTTGCTCAAGTTCCTTTTCAATATATGTAGATTGTGATTATTTTGGTGTGGGTTCAGTCTATGCAATAAGGACTGAGTTCTGTGTTTCAGTGCATGTCTCCAAATACTGCATTTTGAGGTGTGACTTATGATCCCTGGTTTATGTATTTTTTCCTCACATATTCTGTGTCTACTTCACAGGCAGCTAGTGAAGTGGGAATTCCAGTTTCACAGATAATCATACATCTTAGAATTATAGAATTCCAGAATATTTTGGATTGGAAGGGGGACCTTGAATATCATCTAGTTACAACTTCCCTGCCACAATCTTCTACTAGGCCAGGGAGGGGTTCAGAGACCTGTTCTCCCTGCCTTGATGGGCCCTGCAATAATATTAGCATATGACTGTATTTGTCTTTATATCTGTATTTAGACACCTGTCTCTAAAGTTAGAATGATGTTATCCTCTTGAATGGTGCAGATGATTAACTCCCTATAATCTGTATTACTTGTCCTAGAATTGCTGTAAGTACAAGTGGATATCTGTGTCATTTGCATTATCCGAGTTGAGCTCTGCTCTGCTTTTTAGAGAGTATTTTCCTAATGGAAGGATTTAAATTTACTGCTAGTATTACTTATTATTTTTGGTTTCATTTTTCCCAGCCATGGTTGCCTTGACTTTCCTAATCATTGAATTTCCTTGAATTTCCCCGAAGTTCCTTGAATTTCCTAATTTGTTTCTCTAATGCTGTCTCCCCCAAAAATCTGGTTATGATCGAACTGAACTGATCTGCAGGCGTGTTATGTCAGACACTGCGTGCGAAGTCCAGTAGACATGAAATTCAGAACTCTGCTGTAGTCACTGTCACTGTGATGTGCTGTCTTGCACAGAATATTGGCCTATTGGTCTCCTCCTGTAAATCCCAGTAAGAAGGAGAAATTGAAGGAGAAGTCATAGCCCCAGTGGCAGTTACCTGTTTACCATGGGTGAGCCATAGGAAGCCAGCCCCGGGTGTCACTTTCCCCTTCCTTTGATGTCTTTTTCAACTGGGCACTTGATACTGTGACTTCACATAGCATTGATGCTCACCTTTGCTGTGCACCTTCCAATTCCATCGCTGTTTGAATCATTTTTGTCACAAACACTTTCTAATGATGGAATTGCTTCCAGCAGGCTACAAATTACCTTACCGTTGTTTTGGCTTGCACTGTCGTTGTGGAACCTGTGGAATCTCAGGTTCTAACCCTGTGTTGTACTCCTAAAGTTGTCTTTTGGTAGTTTTAGATGAATACATCTGTCAGTCTCAGATGCAAAGTACAGTCATTTTCCATGTCATTTTTTCTCCAGGGTCACCTGCAACAATACATGGTTCACATATTCAGCACTTTTAGTGAAAAGCTGGTACTAAGAAAGGCCAGAAAAAGGGAGAATTTCTGTTTCCCTAAAAATTTCCTAAACCTGTGCAGAAGGTTACACGAGCAATCCTTAGTGTAAGCAGTCACCCAAGGCTCAGAAATGGAGATAATTTTGTGATTTTTAAATGTACCGTTCAGCTGCATGCAGCAGGGAAGTGCCTGGAATTTCACCTGCTGCACATACATGCCCGTGCCACAAATGAGAGAGATCAATTTAATGCTCAGCACTTGACTGTGGCTGGAACGGTGGTGGCGTGTCAACAACCACAACAGGCCATGGGACTCTCAGATGAGGAAAGGATTTTAAGATCTAAAGCTGAAAGTTAGGTGTATTTGTGAAGGGGAATGCAATAAAAGGTTACATTTTTTTTCAGTGCATCAGAGGAAGGGGCTCTAAACACCCTCTCCCAAGAAATTCAGCTGCATATCTGTGAAGGTAAAGTGGATATAAGAAAAATGCCATGTGTATGGAGAGCATTAGGAGAGGTCATATATTTCAAGAAAGAATATTGTTTACAAGGAGTGTTAATAGGTTTCAAGGGAAATGTTAATTTTTTTTCCTGGCTGAAATAGCTACTGTAAGTTTTTAATGGTTAATCATTCATTCTTGAATTTTTATATTAAGCATTTCATATTACTTTATTGACTTAACTTTTATGCTCTTCTTCATTTTGACAGTAAAGAATGACCAGGCAATACTCTTTGAAAATTGGAGACCATTTGCAGCTGCTCTCTGCTGAGGAAAGTGAATAATAGGGTGCCCTCAAGGAATTTCAAAGGTATCACTCAACAGAAACTTTTGTGTCTGAAGAAAACTAGATCATTTTATCATGGTAGGCATACTGATATGTTTGCTTTAATAAAATGCCATATTTCTGCCTTTAATCTCTTGTCAACCAGCTATTAAAACCCCGAAGTGTATGCGTGCAGCACATGTAAACACTTGTAGTTTCAAGTTTGTCACACAACATGCAAACAAAGCCTGTAATTTTTGTTTAGTGAGCAATCTGTAATAAACGTACTGAGTAATGGCAATAAGGCTCTTTTCCTCACCCCTTCCTCAAGCCAACAAATCAATTTGGTTTAATTCAATAATCCATGCAATTTTTAAAAAGCATTATCTAAATCCTACAGAGCCCTCCGAAGTGGCCAGATGACGAAATAATGACAACTCTTTTCCATGTAAATAGTGAGGAGCACCTGAAATAATAGCAGTGTTGGAAGATGATTACTTATGAGAACTGACATTATGTGCCTCGAGCCCCCGGAATTTTGCACCTGTACTGAACAGTTCCCCTTGTCTTTCAGCATGGCAATTCTGTGCTGTTAACTCACTCATCATTTCTTGCCTGTTAAGGCAAGGCTTGAATCGGTGCCCACAGTAATAGAAGCTTGCTTTGGGAGTAAAAGGCGTTGTTTGTGACCCTGGTCTTGTGGTCCTTGCCTCATGTTAATTAAGAAATTCCCCAACGTTTTTGTGGATAAGAATACCTTAATGAGTTTGGGAGTTGTTTCAAATAATAGTAGAAGATGTAAAGATAGTATTTTCTGAACAATAGCAAAAAAATATTTTCTTAATAACAGTAATGCTGTTTATGAAATAGATGAAAAAACTAATTACATTAAGAGATATCCATATCTTTTCTGTCAATCCTCATGTGCTCAAGTATTTTAGAAGGTGGTATATATGAAAGAAGCCTGTTTGTTGATAAAACACTGACCCAAAAAAGCAATGATAAAGATTGATAAAAATATGCATTTAAGGTTGTCAGCAGTCATATATCACATCAGTGAATCACAAGTATTGGGAAGTATTGGTGGTTGAGAGGGAAGAATAAAGTCTCACACACTGCAGACAGAACCTGCATGTGAAAAGGACTTGCATGTGAAAAAATTTGGAGTGAAGATTGCACTTCCCTGAGCCTAGCGGAAAGGGAGCCATAGTTACTCTAGGCCAGTAGCAGCACTGTCAAGTGCCTATTTGTACCCATCCTTTTCTCCATTACATTAACTCTTGTCAGTGTTTCCTTCAAAGGAATTGTGTTAAACTTTCTTATTTCTACTTCTGGGGAAGTTTTTCAGTACCATCACTAAGTTCTGTGCTCTTTCTTTATCTCCTTTATATAATATGGAGTTTATCATAATGAAGTTAGTGTCAGAAGTAAAGAAATGCAATAAATTTCAAAAGTTACTATTTCATTATTTATATTTCATAAATGGAACCTGTAGTAATTTTTTGTGTAGGTGGGTGGTCAAGAGTAAGCAAGCCTCCATACAGCTGTGCAAATTGCTTTCCTTTTATTGTTACAGTGTTCTAGATTTTCTTTTATTTTTCAGTGGAGTAGCTACTTGTACATGTGTGAAACTAAGATTTTTTTTTCCTTTCACAGAAAGTTAATATTCCTTTTCTGTGTTGAATTTCAAATACATGGTGCCCTAGGTTTTATGGGTCCTTTTAAATCTTCTATTATTCTTCTTTAGTTTTGGCTAGCTCACATAATTTAGCACATTTTCCTAACTTCTATATTACCTTATTTTCTCTTTTCATGTATTCTCTTTGTTTAGTTTATTGGACTCATGTTTTACTTCTTCTTAAACTGTAAACTGGTCACTAGTTTCTAAATCACAGGAAGATGTTCCTGTAATCTATTATTTTGTTTATATCTTTTCAGAGAACTTTTTCTTTAGATGTGATTCTTCTCCAAACATTTTAGTTTTTAATAAAAAAATAGTAATTTTTGACCCTGCTGACCAAATCTAATGCATTGAAAACTCATAGGCTTACATGGAATTTATGTTCAACTGCCTGTTTTATAGATCTTCGTTGGATTTTTGTGTCATCCTGTTAACTAAGTTATTCTCATATCCAGGATTGCCACTAGCACTTTTTCATTCACATTTCATATAAAAAATATTGATAAAATGATTAGTATAAGTTAACCATTGCCCAGTGAGAACTAATAAATTATTGAACAGGTCGATGCTGTTCTATATACAGTGTATAATCATAGCTTGTTACCGTGTGAGTACATGCACATGATTTCCTACTTATTACCTGTTATTGTTGCTTATTTTTACTATGAGATCTGCTAAGTATTTTTTAATCTTTTCTAAGGTATTAGTATTGTCTACCACATTTTTGCTAGTAACTCGGACAATTGTAAGTCACTTAAGAGCCTTTGCTTTGATTAAGAGTTGGGTGTGTGGACATCTTGAGACCAGTCCTGGAGCTGGAATCTCTCTCTCAACTTTTGGTTCAATGTTGTCTGTTTCTGACTTATGATTTAAATGATTTCTTTCTCCCCCATTGTTTCCTGTTGTGGCATAATCTTTGATAACTTTTCTTAATTGATAAATTGTGGGTCACCCACTCTTGTGACATGTCTGCAAGGGACCTGGCTCTTGTAGTCTGGTACATCTTTTTAGTCCCTGATTCCTGTGGTCTCCAACATTAAATGTTTTTGCCTGAGTCTGGTAGCCTCTGATGGGAATTTTATCTAGGCTGTGTCTGTAAAGTTTGCAGTGTTCTTCAGCTTCCCCGGGAAGTTATGGGATACTTTTTTTTTCTCTCCACTAAGACGTTTGCTGGAAAAAGCTTTTTTGTAGTAATAGAAGGCTCTTGCAGTCTCAAAGATATGCTGCTATTAATTGTTGGAACAGGATAGGCTGTTTTTAGCAAGGTGTCTTCTGGCTTTCTCGTGTTATCTTATGCTTAGTATTTATGGCTAAATCTCAACCAGTAGACCTGATGGGTCCTGAGACAAGATGTGTATTTCAATGTCCCATATCTTTTCAAATCTTGATATGATTCAGTATGCAGTTCTTCGGTTTCTTTCACTGGTATGCCATGGGTGTGGATAGATGGAGTTACTGATTAACATTGAAAAGTGAAAAATGGGAAACTGTGGTGTACAATTATGAACTAGTCAGGAAATTATTATTCTGTTGTAACACAACTGTAGTCTGTTACAACCATTAAGTTTCTCTATTGAATTTATTGCTGACAATTTGCTTTGTGTAGTCTGGACTTAATAGTTACAAAATATGATTGCAGGAAGAAACTGTGATTCTTTTCTGCATTTGGTAATGGGATTTTTTGTCAATTCATTTGAGTGTGACAGGAGGTCTGACAGACAACTGATGAACCATAGCAGTTCTCGGAAAAGAATGCAGGATGCTGCTTTTAAGAACAGACTTTTATACACATGAACATAATTTTTGAACATTCCAAAACATGCATCAAATATGTCTTGAATTATGTATTCTTTGCTGCGTGGAGTCAGACAACAAGCAGGCAGGCAGTAATTAGAATGGAGCTGCGAGAAAAATTTGTTTCATGGTTATTCTTAGGCTTAGACTTTTTTTTCCATTACTGGTAACAAAAAGTAAATTGTTTAAAGCCTTCTTGTTTGCACGTGTCTGGTTTAGAGTAGGGTAGCTCAGCCTAGATTGGGCAAAATAGAAAATGGAAATGTGGCTTTGCAGGAAGTTCTGGCCATGATAATGCCGTGCATTTCTTAGCAGTAATTTGGGTCTTGGTCTTCACTGCAGTCTTTCACAGTACTCAGGGATGTGCAATATCATCTTCCTTACATGTGGTTGTCTTTGGGATGTTAAACTAGACAGGCATTGTGCACACTTCCTGGGACATGTGAAAGGCCAGTCTCCTATTTCTGCCCAAGAGAACTTTTGTTATAGAGGAGTACCTACAGTACTAGAGCTGTGTGGGAGTCTTTTTCTTTGAGTTCTTTTCTATCATAATCTTTGGCAGTGCAAATGTGGTTGTTTTCTCAAGAGATGCTCTCCCACTAAAAAAAGCATGTTTTGTGGCCTTTGCTTACTTTGGGTTACCTCAACAGGGCAGGCAAAATATTTATGTGAGTAAAAATGCACAAAGTGTTCCATGCTAATCTGTATGGCACACTGGAAGAACAGGATTAGCTCCTCAGTCTGCCATCATCTTTTCATGCATATTTAGGCAAAATACGTGTCTGCTTCCTCTACAATCTGTAAACACTTTAGGACAAATCTTTATCTGCAGGACGGAGTGCAATGAAGCCCAGATTTTAGTTTTGTCCTCTGGAAACTATTTTCAAAATGGCTTTGTGGCATCTCTCTAGACCCACATTTCAGTGCCAAGAGTTAAAGATAAAAATGAATGTTGTGGTGTCATTTTAGTCCTGTTTCTATCGAGGCTTATCTAACACATGCCTGTATTTGGAAAGCAAGGACTTCTGTGGTCAGAATAGAGCTGGACTGTTTTTGGGAGGTATGTAGGGAATTACAAAAGCTAAACCTATTATTTTCCGCTTGCTCAGACTGAAAACATAAACATAAAAGACTCAAACTACTTGTGAGGCACCACTGTCGTGCTTTTTCACGGATAATAAAAGATGTCCTTCAATCTCTCTGTATAAGGTAGTCTTTGTTCCTCCTTCTTGATGAAATAGTACTGGAATGCAGGAGTCCAGGAAGGGACTAAAATCTCAGGGTGGCAGAAGGTGCACAATCTGGAATTAAGTTGGGGTTTGTGTATGTCAGGCGCCTACAAACCTGGAGCTCATGGGGTAGCAATAAAGCTGTGCTGTTTAGCAGCAAATGCAGCAATCATGGCAAACCAGCTCGATAGGCACTGTTTCACCCAGTAGCAGGGTTTCCATTTCTCCCTAGATATAGGATGAAGTAGTTCAGAGAACTCCTTCTGTAAATACCTCTCTGGTATTCCTGCAGGGCAAAGATTTAACATGCAAGGTGAGCTAGAGTAGAGAGGCAGAGCTGTGTGTCATCAGTGCACTGAAACTCCTCTCTGTGCACACATGCAGTCAAACCCAAGGAGCCCTCAATACCATGGTCTTCCTGTTCTGCTGAGAACTGTTTTTACAGGATCACCTGGAAACTGCCATTAAAGAGTAGAGTAATTCTCTCTGATATTGGTGGTTTGCACGTCAAGTCACCAAGTGTAAATTCTCATGTAGGTGGAAGTATTTTAGACAGAGTAAGGCTTTGGAAATCTCTAAAGGAAAAACCAAAGCGTGGGAGGCTTCTGTCTGATGTGAAGTGTTGCTGAATGTCCTAATATGCTCAATGCTTTCACAGATTTAAGAAATCAACAGCCACACAAAAACTTCACTCTCAGAATGGAAATTTTAGGTGTGGTAGATACAAGATGGCTCTGATAGGATCTGCCTCGAACTACTGTTTCACTTGGGCTCCTTTTTGTTTGCAGAGACTGGCAGGATGAGATGACAGTTTTTTCTGGTGGCCCTGTTAATACTTTTCACTAACAAGGAAAGGGGAAGGGAATAATTCTCTGCAATAATATTGACTTCTTATGTTATCCTGGATAAGTCACTGGACTATTGTGTGCTCAGCTTCCTCAAGAAGAGAACAATACTATTTCTGTGGCTTGCACAGGTGTTGTGACTGTTGCTGTGAATAAAGGATATTTTGTTTTTCATGGGTTGAACCGGTACAGAATGTTTTCAGTTCTCTCTTAGAAAAAAAAAAAAAGTTTCCAATCAGTCAGAGTGCTTTGGCCAGCATATATTGAATTGTGCTGTATAAATGTGAGGTTTTGATTTTTTTTCTTTATTTTTTTGTTTTAAAGTATTTAATTTTTTTGAAATCGTAGGTGAATTTTTAAATGAAAACTGTCCCTCTGGGAAAACCAATTCTCTTTAGAAAGTATTGAAGCAGAATAGTTTTTACGTTTCAGACAGTGAGGTCTTTAGCATTTCTGAAATAGCTCTGTCAGGAAAAAAAAGACCTGGCTATTCTTTGACATGTTCAATTACAACCCATTCACCCCCATATTTTTTCCAGCCAAACTGTGTGTGAGTTTATTGTAACAGTAAAATTCTTTGAAAGACTAACTTACAGACCAAGGTGCATAAAAGAAGACTGAGGTGACTTTAAAGAACTTTTGCAGCCTTTGGACTCCAGTCTGATGCATAGATAGTTGTATTTGTGTGTCTTCTCTCCAGGGGCTTCCCAAGGAATCAAAAGAGTGAAAAAAATTCTTCCATGTTAAATTCCAGCACTGAAACATTTTTCTGGAGTTCTGCCACTGGCAAATGTCATTATCCCAATGTGTATTTAGGGCAGCTCAGAAGGCAGCTGTTGAGCCCTTTCCTGTAAGGTTTGACTGTGGCTTTGCAGAGACTGCCTGTTCTGTCCCTTAGTGCAGGTCACCAGCTGGGAGTTATGTTTACACTGTAGTCAGCTATTTGAACAAAATTTCCCATCTTCTTAATCAAAGCATGAGTGCTAATAACAGCTGGTAGTTTGCCTAAGAATTTCTTAGTGCTTGCATGATTTTCTGGATGCCTTGAAGACAGCTTTTCTAAATTTCAGGTGCAAATTTTTATGTAGGAATAAGCGTGCTTACTTCATCAGGTCTTATTAAAGCCAAGCCCCAAACCAGAAATTCATAGCTTGTCTACCCTCTTTCTTCCCGTAAAGGGACCGAAGAAATATTTCTTTTATGTTAATTAGCTATCTGCTGAAACTTGTTATAACAAGACAAAAAGCAAACTTCCCTTTTGGTGAGCAATCCTGTGATTGCACATTTATTACCAAACTATAGTTTGTAAATACGAAAAAAATCCCAGACTGCTTAAAACGTAATTATTAATGTAACAAAGCAAGGCAAGAACAGCATCCAAAGAATTCATGTTTGAAGTCACAGATAATCCTGTAATTGCTACTTCTTGGTAAAATTCTGAGTATGTGAGAGGGAGCCTTTATTTTAAAATGGCACATACACATCAAAGACACTTTCCTTGTCTTTCATACAGCTTTTTTCAAGTAAAGAAACACCCACACAGAAAAGGAAAAAAAAAGTTCTGTTGTGCTCAAAAGTCTGTTCATTTCTGTTAAAAGTAAATGCTGGTATTTGGCAGCCTACAGATGGAAATGTGTTTAACACTGCGAAGGTGAATTGCTGCTACAGCAAGGACTGGAAGTGGATGTCAGCACAAGGGAATTATTGTCTGTTTTTTTGTGACTGGTTCTTTGCTGAAGGGTTTTGGACTAGCCCTTGCCAGGCTTAAAGCAATGTTTGTTTCCTTCAGTTGCTGATCTTCATAAAAGCATCATGCAAGGAAAATTTGCCTTAGTGGGGATGAGCACATATTGCAGGTTTCAGTATTAAAACTGGAATCCTGACTCCCACATGCATGGAGGCTGCTAGCAGAGCTGTCTGGTCAAGAAGGTGTCAAGAATCTGCTGTGAGGATTTTTCTCCCACTGTGATTAGCCAGGACTTGAACATCACTTGTACCAAAACTAGTGTCCTAGAAATTAAGCACCTACATTTTAATAGAAATCTGTCTACTGATACTCACACAAAATAATAGAGGACAGCCTTTATATATGATTTATATAAAGCCTTTATATATGACTCCTATAGTCCTAGACTCCTGTATACTGCAGGGGAAATCCTGGAAATTGCATTTTCATCTCCACAAAATTTTACAAAACATTTATAAGTGTTCTTTTTATCAGAATTTCCATAGAACTTTTCTTTAAGTGATTGGCAGGAACTGGTGGAAATTTGGTGTATCTTGAATCATAACTGTGCTTACTTGAAACTTATGTTAACTTATACATGGTGGGCTAACCCAGGTGCCCACCAGAGCTTCCTCCCCTCCTTGGCTGGACAGGGAGAGAAAATATAGCCAAAGGCTCTCAGGTTGAGACAAGGGCAGGGAGAGAGTTGTCACCAATTACCATCACAGGCAAAACTAACTCCATCTAGGGAAAATTAGTCTTATTTATTGCCAATCAAGGGGGAAATTAGTTTAATTTATTGCCAGACAAGTCAGAGTAAGATAATGAGAATTAAACACTAAATCTTAAAAACACCTTCCCCTACCCTTCCCTGCTTTCCAGGTTCAGCTTCACTCCAAAATTCTCTACCTCCTCTCCACAGTGGTGTAGGGGGATGTGGAACTGGGGCTGCAATCAGTTCATCACACATCCCTACCACTCCTTCCTCCACAAGAGAGGGGGCTCCTCATTTTCCTCCCCAGCTCTGGTGTGGGGTCCTTCCCAATGGACACAGTTCTCCATGAATTTCTGCAAGGTGAGTCCTTCCCATGGGCTGCAGNACCCTTCCCTGCTTTCCAGGTTCAGCTTCACTCCAAAATTCTCTACCTCCTCTCCACAGTGGTGTAGGGGGATGTGGAACTGGGGCTGCAATCAGTTCATCACACATCCCTACCACTCCTTCCTCCACAAGAGAGGGGGCTCCTCATTTTCCTCCCCAGCTCTGGTGTGGGGTCCTTCCCAATGGACACAGTTCTCCATGAATTTCTGCAAGGTGAGTCCTTCCCATGGGCTGCAGTTCTTCATGAACTGCCCCACCATGAGTCCCTTCCACAGGGTGCAGTCCTTCAGGAACAGCCTGATTTAGTGTGGGTCTCTCACCGGGTCACAAGTCCTGCCAGCAAACCTGCTCCAGGGTGGAACAGCAAACCTGTTCCTCTCTCCACAGGGCTGCAGATCCTGCCAGGAGCCTGCTGCAGCGTGTTCTTTCCACGGGGTTACATCTCCTTTGGGCATCCACCTGCTCCAGCATGGGGTGCTCCACAGGGAATATCTGCTCCACTGTGGACCTCCATGGGCTGCAGACGCACAGCCTGCCCTCACTGTGGGCTGCACCATGGGCTGCAGGGGAACCTCTGCTCTGGCACCTGGAGCACATCCTCTCCCTCCTCCTTCACCGAACTTGGTGTCTGCATGGCTGTTTCTCTCACACATTCTCACTCCTCTCTCCAGCTGCAATTGCTCTTGTGTGGCAACTTTTTCTCCTTCTTAAACTTATTATCCCAGAATTGCAGCCTTGGTCAGTGATGGGTCTGTCTTGGATCTGGCTGGCAATGGCTCCACTGGACATGGGGGAAGCTCCTTGTAGCTTCTCTCAGAAGCCACCCCTGGAGCTCCACTGCTACCAAAACCCGGCCTCAAAAATCCAAAGCAATTGGTCATTGCTGTCTCTGCTAAAGAGCCTTTTCTGGATTCCTGACAAAGGCCCATCAGAACTGTGGTAGTGACCTCCCTTCTTTCAATTCATGGGTAATATAAATCTTTTGTATACAGATTTTTTTTTCCTCTACTGAAGACCTTCTTTTGTCTTGAAACTGTAAGATTGTTTCAGCATGGATTACCTCTTGTTCAGTGTGTGTCATCACATAACCAGGTTGATGTCCCTTCCTATTGCTAAAGTACAGGTGGCAGTAAATGACATGTTTTAATCCCAAAGAGAGTGCCCATTTAACTTTGAAAGGCATCTGGTTTTTTTTGCTTGTGCTGAGCATGGATACCAGCACTTCATGGCCTTGAAAGAGTTATTCTCATTTTCCAACAGGTGATAAAAGCCACAGAGCTGGTATGGAGCACAGGGATATGGGTGAAGTGTTTGGTCAGTTGTCTTCCTGACTAGCTAAAACATGTTTCCAGACTATTCTTTCCATTAATCCTTTCCAGAAAAGAGGGAAATGTATGTTCCCTATGGGCAGGTTTGGAGATGCCCCTTCTGGTTCTCCTGCAGCACCACCAAGTGAATGGAAGCAGGAGCTGCTCAGACGTGATGGAGACAATGGAGCTGAACCTCTCCTAGAAAATCACAGGCCACAGTGAGCTGCAAAACCTTCAAGGACAGTAAGTAACTAAATAAACCCAGCTGATTGTGTATGTCTGATCTGGGTATAAGGACGCTGTGTTAGGAGGCTTAAAAGCAAGCAATATAACTGGCATAACTCATCCTGTTAAAATGAAGAGGCATTTTATCATAGGTTTCTAATGGCAGTGGCACTTAGCCAGGGCTGGGGGCTGTAGAACACTAAGCAGTGTATTAGAAGACTAGTATTAGTGATGGTTTTCTTTTGGTTATAAACTTTGTTGCCAACGAGTGAAGCCCTTCCCAAACTGGAGTTCCTTGCATGATTTCTGCAACTCTTTATTCCCAAGCTTTTCAGGTTGTCGTGTGTGCAATCAGAGTGCACGGCTGGATAGACAGCAAAAACCTCTTTCAAGGAAAAATGTATGCTTGCGAAAAATTAAGTGTGACCCCGTGCTTCAAACACACAGTCCTGTTGTCATAGATATCATCATGAGGAAAATACAAGGATTTAGAGAGCAAACAGAGAGAAATATTTATTTTGCTGTAAAGAGTGACCTTGGAAATGTGCATATCAATTAAGCAGCATCTGCCAAGAAGTTTTTCTACAAATAGGAAACTAAAGAGCTTGCATAAAAGTACTTTTGTCTTTCTGAAAGAAATGGCTGGATGCCCACATGAATACTGTATCTTCACCAAAAATGTGTATTTTTAAAAATCTCTTATCAGATATACTGGGATGAAATTAGTCTTGAGAAAAAATGCTATTGAGAACCAAAGGAAATTGGAAATAAGAAACTCCACAGTTGCAAATGCTAGTTTAGTTCTTTTCACATGAGCCTGCTGAGAAAGAACAGAACTCTTGTGCCTCTTAAATGTTTTCATAACTCTTCCAATATCCAGCTCTGAGAGAGAGAGAGGACTTTGGGCATTCACTGCATGTCAAGTGCAAGAGAGAGACAAAGAGTCTGAAGGATCAGAGCTCATTCTAGATAAACTAACCCAGAGTTTAGGCAACCATAGCACTGCCCTTTGCCAGAATGAGCTTTTATGTACTGAATAATTACATGTTCTTATCTGCAGTGGTTTGGTTTTACATGTCTTTTTCTTATACCTCTGTTGCGCTTTCGGATACAAATAAATGTCAGGAATTTCATTCTCAAGAGCTAAAAGATGGTAGAAATGGGACAGATAGTCTTGAGAATGGTGGGTGACCCTGGGAAAGGGAGGGAGAGACTTTAAAGTGAATCATAATGTTTCAGTTGGGTTATGAGATTTTTGGTCTATCCATTTTAAGCAAAGCAAATGATTACTAAAGGCCAAACTGTATTGTAAATTACATAACCAAAGTCTCACTTTTATGTACATAGCTTCCTTTTTAACGTTTTTTTCCCTTCTAACAAATACATTGCTCTTAATCTGTTTCTCAGAAAAGGAGGAGGAAATAGGCAGCTTTTATTAAACTTCTACTTGGGATAACATTGTCTCAATTCTGAGGGATGCTAACTACTTATCCTTGAATCTGTGATTTCTGAGTACAGGTTGATGGCTTGTGACCACAGCGCACAATTTGATAGATTAAACAGATTATACTCTGTCAGTCACCCCAGTAACTAGGCAAACAAATTCCACCTTATTTTCACACACAGGGCCTTGCCTAAGTTCTTTTTATGTGAAGGACCCATGAAAGCTGGAAGACCTGTTGGATGGACTGTTGATTTTCCTAGTATTTCAGTTTTAACCTCAATATCCTGAAAAAAACAACTCTATGTCAATAGCTTCAGTCCATTCACATTTTTAAAACTGAAATCTCCTTACCAAGAAGAATTAATCATATACTGCCTTGTGCTTGTAGTTGATAACTGTTCCTGTAACGTTCTCCTAATATGTGCCTGATCAGTTTGAAGATTTGGCATAAAATTAGTGCTGCAACTAAATGGGTTTTTTTGAACGCTTCCAGGGATGGTGGTTCCACCACTTCCCTCAGCAGTCTGTCTTCATGCCTGACAACCCTTTCAGTGAAAAAAAATTTCCTTATATTCAGTCTAAACCCCTGCTGATTCAACTTCAGGCCATTTCCTCTCATACTATCATTTGTAACTTGGGAGAGGACACTGACCCTCACCTGGTTACAGCCTCCTTTCAGGTGGTTGTAGAGACCAATAAGTTTCCTCCTGAGCCTCCTTTTCTCCAAGCTAAACATCCCCAGCTCCTTCAGCCACTCCTCATTGGACTTGCTCTCCAGATCCTTTACCATATTTGTTGCCCTTCTCTGGATGTTCTCCAGCACTTCAATATCTTTCTTGTAGAGAGGGGCCCAGAACTGAACATAGGATTCAAAATCCATCCTCACCAGTGGCAAGTTCAGAGAGAAAATCCTGCTGGCCGCACTGTTTCTGATGGATGGCAGTTTGACCCTCTCTAAGCATTGCATTTGCAAACTCTGGTCTCTTCCCACAGCCTGAGGGAGTATTTGTTGGTGCAAGGAATTCTTTGTTGGAGCTGACAACAATATGGTGGCATTATAAACCAATGATCAGCAAAGAAAACTTTTATTTGTCCCATTTCCCAAGAGGAAAAACCCACAGTTAAAGGCTAAAAGCTAAAGTTGATACTTTATGATGCCAAAATCTGTGTCATTTCACAAAGAACTTTTCTACTTGCCTAATTTTTCAAGTGGACCTTTGGGTTTGCAAGCAAACAAAAAACTCTTTTGTTTTTTGCTCCTTTTCTTGATGCTGGGCATTTTTCTGTCCAGGTGTCCTAGCTGGGTGATAAGAAAAGCAGTAGGAATACTATGCCTTTAGTTGCATGCTAGTCAGGCATGAGAGAGCATGCAGGAAGAGCTTTAGCTGACTTTTGTGTAGCACACAGTTAAATATGGATGTCACCTTCTCAAAAAACAAAGGAAGCCAAGGCAAAATACTTCTGGCCATGAGTTCTAGTCATTAGCACAAAACATGAAAGTTTGGCTGTGAAAGCTAAGATGGACTTGTGGAGATTTTAGATGGATATCAATGGCCTTTATGACGAGTGGGAAAAGCTCTTTGTGACCTTGACACTCATTCCTAACTCACAGGTCTTGTTATGATTAGGGAACTCATTTAATTCAAATTAGCTGCGGAGTGGTTTATGGGGTAAATTTGACTTGAGTTCCTAAATTCACTGGAAAACTGGTAGCATGAGCTACTTTTCAAACCTCATGTTGTAATTTTCAACAAATGTTTAAGCAACTAATTTACTAATAAAACTAGAAAAATGTTTGATTCTGTAAACAGAATTCAATTTTTGCCCACAGAACTGATGCTTTTATTTCAAAATCCATGTTCTTCCAAGCTCCTCTTCCTCACTCCTCATTTTAGAATTGTGTGAACATGTTTGCATGTGTGGTACGCTAGAGTGTGTTTGCCAGAAGGCTTGATAGCTAAATTCCTGGCCATTCTGTCTATTCATCTTCAAAGACAGGATGATTTCTCACCACAGAGTGCTGCTATGTCTTTTCATGTCTTAGAAAATGACCCATATGATAGCATGAATATCTCCAGTCTAGCTAAACCGACTGGGGCAAGTCCTATTAAAAATCTGATTATGCCAACGTAGACTACCTGGTGAGCAGTGCATGTTTACCACTTTCCTGGGGTATTTTTCTGCTGGTATTGCTGTACCATGATCCCTCTGCAGACATTTAGGTACATTTCCATCATGGTACTGCAGTCAAAACAGTAGCCACAACTTAGTTCAGTGCTGGAATCTCTCTTTATCTCCTGTCTCCCTGTTTCCAGTTCAATGTGTTTTAATATGTGAGGTTAAAAAAAAAA
>VXBU01012063.1:178741-214974 GCA_013400315.1 Bombycilla garrulus
CTGTTGATTTTCCTAGTATTTCAGTTTTAACCTCAATATCCTGAAAAAAACAACTCTATGTCAATAGCTTCAGTCCATTCACATTTTTAAAACTGAAATCTCTTTACCAAGAAGAATTAATCATATACTACCTTGTGCTTGTAGTTGATAACTGTTCCTGTAACGTTCTCCTAATATGTGCCTGATCAGTTTGAAGATTTGGCATAAAATTAGTGCTGCAACTAAATGGGTTTTTTTGAACGCTTCCAGGGATGGTGGTTCCACCACTTCCCTCAGCAGTCTGTCTTCATGCCTGACAACCCTTTCAGTGAAAAAAAATTTCCTTATATTCAGTCTAAACCCCTGCTGATTCAACTTCAGGCCATTTCCTCTCATACTATCATTTGTAACTTGGGAGAGGACACTGACCCTCACCTGGTTACAGCCTCCTTTCAGGTGGTTGTAGAGACCAATAAGTTTCCTCCTGAGCCTCCTTTTCTCCAAGCTAAACATCCCCAGCTCCTTCAGCCACTCCTCATTGGACTTGCTCTCCAGATCCTTTACCATATTTGTTGCCCTTCTCTGGATGTTCTCCAGCACTTCAATATCTTTCTTGTAGAGAGGGGCCCAGAACTGAACATAGGATTCAAAATCCATCCTCACCAGTGGCAAGTTCAGAGAGAAAATCCTGCTGGCCGCACTGTTTCTGATGGTGGATGGCAGTTTGACCCTCGCTAAGCATTGCATTTGCAAACTCTGGTCTCTTCCCACAGCCTGAGGGAGTATTTGTTGGTGCAAGGAATTCTTTGTTGGAGCTGACAACAATATGGTGGCATTATAAACCAATGATCAGCAAAGAAAACTTTTATTTGTCCCATTTCCCAAGAGGAAAAACCCACAGTTAAAGGCTAAAAGCTAAAGTTGATACTTTATGATGCCAAAATCTGTGTCATTTCACAAAGAACTTTTCTACTTGCCTAATTTTTCAAGTGGACCTTTGGGTTTGCAAGCAAACAAAAAACTCTTTTGTTTTTTGCTCCTTTTCTTGATGCTGGGCATTTTTCTGTCCAGGTGTCCTAGCTGGGTGATAAGAAAAGCAGTAGGAATACTATGCCTTTAGTTGCATGCTAGTCAGGCATGAGAGAGCATGCAGGAAGAGCTTTAGCTGACTTTTGTGTGTAGCACACAGTTAAATATGGATGTCACCTTCTCAAAAAACAAAGGAAGCCAAGGCAAAATACTTCTGGCCATGAGTTCTAGTCATTAGCACAAAACATGAAAGTTTGGCTGTGAAAGCTAAGATGGACTTGTGGAGATTTTAGATGGATATCAATGGCCTTTATGACGAGTGGGAAAAGCTCTTTGTGACCTTGACACTCATTCCTAACTCACAGGTCTTGTTATGATTAGGGAACTCATTTAATTCAAATTAGCTGCGGAGTGGTTTATGGGGTAAATTTGACTTGAGTTCCTAAATTCACTGGAAAACTGGTAGCATGAGCTACTTTTCAAACCTCATGTTGTAATTTTCAACAAATGTTTAAGCAACTAATTTACTAATAAAACTAGAAAAATGTTTGATTCTGTAAACAGAATTCAATTTTTGCCCACAGAACTGATGCTTTTATTTCAAAATCCATGTTCTTCCAAGCTCCTCTTCCTCACTCCTCATTTTAGAATTGTGTGAACATGTTTGCATGTGTGGTACGCTAGAGTGTGTTTGCCAGAAGGCTTGATAGCTAAATTCCTGGCCATTCTGTCTATTCATCTTCAAAGACAGGATGATTTCTCACCACAGAGTGCTGCTATGTCTTTTCATGTCTTAGAAAATGACCCATATGATAGCATGAATATCTCCAGTCTAGCTAAACCGACTGGGGCAAGTCCTATTAAAAATCTGATTATGCCAACGTAGACTACCTGGTGAGCAGTGCATGTTTACCACTTTCCTGGGGTATTTTTCTGCTGGTATTGCTGTACCATGATCCCTCTGCAGACATTTAGGTACATTTCCATCATGGTACTGCAGTCAAAACAGTAGCCACAACTTAGTTCAGTGCTGGAATCTGTCTTTATCTCCTGTCTCCCTGTTTCCAGTTCAATGTGTTTTAATATGTGAGGTTAAAAAAAAAATCTTTCTGGAATAGATGGCAAATAATTGGCTTCAGCTTCTCTTCTCTTTCCTTTCCCCACTCAACCCACCTGGGCCTATGTTTATTGAACGCCATACATTGTCAAGACAGTATTTGTAAATGGAATTTAACTGTAGGTGAGCAGTACAAATGTAATAATATTACACAACTCTTGTTTAATTTTGAAAGCTCCATCCTCTGCAACAGCGCTTATAATGGACGGTTCAAGCTGAATTATCCATTATTGCTCCCAAAGTTTACAATTAAACTATCGATCAAAGCTGGCAGAAAATTCTCAAGCAGTCTGGGTGTGTACCAGGCTTGTTTTAGATGCAGGCTGAGGGAGAGAAAGCCAGAAGCAGCCTTCAGCTAATCCTCTTAGTGCTAACTGTCCTGGATGCAGCAGTGATTATGTATCGTGTTTATACAGTTTTAATAGTGCAGGTCCTATGCAATTTGCGACCTCTATTTCTGCCTGGAAAGATTGGAGCTTAACAGGTTTGGATCCACAGGGAACCAGCTTCAGCTTTTAGGCTTCTTCAGACACTGCAGAATGCATCTTTTCTGGGGAATTCCACAATAAAATGACTGTTATTTATCATTACAAACCTCTTTATCATTTAGTCAATAAAAGGCCTCTCTCTCTCACTTTTTTTTTTTTTCCATGGTGTGCTCAGAGTCAGAAATCTGTATTAGTCTCCCCTGGCCTGAAGGCAAGAGATGTCAAATGCTAAATCATGATCTGCCCTGGCTTTCTGGCTAAATTGTGTATGAAGGCCTGAGGCAAAAAGGTGCACATGCTCATTATTTGAAACAGAATGATTTTTTCCCTTTTCTTTCCTTTTTTTTAAAAAACATATTGAGACATATATGGTAACACACATACAGTAAGCTTCTGAAAAGTATCAAACCTGAAACAAACCAGCCAAAGCTAAATATCTCAAATATATATGCTTGCAGATTGGGAAATAGGAAAGGGATTGTCAGGAAAAATCAGATGATCTTCCCCTTTTGAACTTTTTTGTTAGCGGTGAGGAAAAAAGTGTTAGGAATTGACAGCAAGGTGACAGATGCAGTAAATAATGCATCTGGTGAATTCACCCTTCTTTTTTTTTGGAGTGGGGAGAAGAAGTTTGAAATGAATCTTATTTTGATATTGGTCAGGAAACCTTTATGGAAACATATTTTAAAGCCTGCAATTGTTTTGCAAATTGTTCTTTGTGTTTTTTTCATCTACTTATTTGTTTCCAGTTTGTGATAGATCACCTTGGTTACAGGGCATTTTTACTACCCTAGGTTGACAAAGAGACTTTTGTGAAGAGGTTTTAGGACAGTCCTCCCTCGGGCAAATGTTTGTGTGAACATATTTGCATATATTTGCCAAAGTCCTTCAATTCTATAAATAGTCTCTGAGGGATGTATCATGCATACCAAAATACAGGTAGAAAATTTATTTAAAGGGTCATGCTTGTCTTTGAAGCAAATTTAAATTTGTTATTTATTTATTTTGACACTAGGGAAATGTTCAAGATTGTTGTTTTCCTGTATTTATTCAGCAGAAGGTGACAAGGAGCTTCTATAAAAGCACATTAAACTTCACTATTTCCACACTGTGGAGTGGAGTTTCAAAAGCTGCAATGAAACCTGGGGAGCTCCTCTGGAGAATCTAAACAATGTATGTATTATTTTTAGTGCTCAATATTTTCTGTCTTCAACAACAAAACATTCTACATATTTATGCTGACCACCTGCTCTCAGTGTGAGCATGAAGGCAACAACAACTTGGAGAAGAAAAAAGGCTCATGTGTAGCAGGGACTGTATGTTCAGCCAGTGAAATTTTTGACATTGCAATTTTGATTTATATTCCAAAAAACTATTTATTCAAGTACTTCGTTGCTAGTTACATATGCTGGGAATGAGCTGAGGCTGCTTGAATTCAGATATTCTGTTTCTGAAGGGTTTGGGGAAATTATATGATTGGATCAAAGTTTTCAGGGAAGACCCCCTCAATGGGATGACATGTCACTGGCTGACACCTCCATCTAAAAAGCAGACTCTGTGAGCTCAACATCTTTTGAGCCATTCAATATCCGGTTCTCAGTGGAGGGCTTTAGTTTTAGATATATCTTAAATACAAATTGGTTTGGTTTAAAATGTCACTGATTTATTAGAACTGTTCTAATATGCAATTTTTTTAGTATGACTGAAATGGTCTGCATTGTCACTGTGATTTTTCCCAATTTAAAATAATGCATTTTGAGAGCCCTTATATCCTGGTCTTTGTAGTCAGATAAAAAATGAGGCTGCTCTGTACACATCACTGGTTCTGTATTTCTTCCAGAGAAAATGATGTCCTTTTGAAATTACTTGAGCTCTTCCCCAGCTGTCACATATATGAGAGTGAAATTAAGAAGAGGACTATGGTTTTCAAAACCTGATATAGTCCCTGCTAGTTTGTAAACTTCAATTAAAACCATCTTTATGAATTTAACATGCGGAAATCATGCCTGACGTTGATCAGAACATAAGCGAGTTAAATAAGTGTATGTTTTCATGTTTGTCATATTAAAAACAAAACCAAAACCAACAGACCATATAAAATAGACATTCCACACATGAACTTTTCAGCAATTTCACTTTTTCCTTCAGGTTATGACAGAGCTTACTAGAAAAGAAAAGCCCTTATTAAGCACAGCGCTTCAGGAATGTTAAGGGGACTCACTCATAAAAGTTTTAACAGAATCTGCTTGCTTCTACTGTTTAAGCATTAAACAGTTCTGTGTTCCCTCCTTCTGCATGTAACCGTCCATGTTTTGCAAAGTTTGACTTCTCTGCTGCCTTTCTGTTATCAAGATACCACATGCTCTTTTTCTACATACATTCCATGTTCTTCAGTAGAACTCTTCTGGAACATCATGGAAATGCAGAATTTAAGAACAGTATTTGTCTCCTAAATTTTACTGCAGAATTCTCATGGGTGTTCACTTTGCTAGATGTTTTTGCTTTTATTTTTTCTTTTTATTTTTTCTGTTTTTTTTTAAAACTGAATCCAGTGGGACCATATATTAGTGCAATATGTCCTAATTCTTTTTGCACTGTGGTTGTCACTCAAAATAACTCCACTGAAAGCATAACAGTTTCACTAAAATAAAGTCGTGAATTAGACCCATAAGTTCTTTTTTCCTTACACAGCAGCAAAAAATACTTGGGACTGACAGACTTTTAATTGTTGCCTTCTTTCAACTTAATCACCATGCCTAACTTTCTTTAAAAACATTTTAATATTTACAAATATAGGAAAAAAATAGTGGTGCACTTCCCAGATGAGACCTTACACTGGCATCCTTTGTCTTACTGTGGGATTTTATTCCTAGTTAGAAATCATAAAAATAAGATCTTTAATGTAAAAGCTAAACAACACAGAAGTTTATCTGTAAGAAGAGAGAATTGCAATTATATAGTCTGAACTCCCTGCATGATTCTGAAGTCACATATTTCATTAGAAAATACAATTATAATTGTTTTGTACTTTTTTTTCTTCAGGTTGGCAATGTGCAGGAAGCTAATCTCACTGTCTGTGTCCTCTAAACTGAAGCTGCCTTCAAGAAAAGGAGTACTTCAATGAATGAGACTGTTTACATACTTTAATGATGTGTTTGTTTTAATTTAGTTGTAAGTTCATGCTTCTGTAAGATCCGTCTGAATCTTATCCCCCAGCTATATGTGTAATTCAGGCTTCCTGTTTTAAGGTCATTCCTAATACAGAAAATTGTCATTATATTGGATATAAATGCAAGGAGAGATTTTAAAATGTTCATGAGCTTAGTATATGTTTTCTTATTTCAGAAGCCAGCTTCTGTATAGTTCCCATGTGGGATCTCTGGATAAAAATTTTGTTTGTATCCTTATACAAATCAGAGCAATATCCTGAGTCAAACACAACATGTCAACCATCCCTTCTCTTTTCTCATGGATTTTCTTTGTTCATCTAAAAATAGATTTATTTTAGCTTCTCAATTTATAGTTCCTATAGCATGAGCATGTTAAAGTCCCATATATGAAACAAATAAAGAAACTTCACCCTGTTTTTTAGCTCAGCAAAACACCATCAGTTGCAAATAGAAGCAGCATTTCTGTGGGAACATTTTGAGATTTTATTTTTTAACTATAGTCTCTGCAGCATTTGATACCACCCCATCAGTTCCGTGATTGGGCTACTCAGGACTTGAATCAGTCTGGTGCTAGATGTCTGTCACTGTTGCCCTGCCAGACATGGCTCTGTCTACATGGCTGATCACATTCTACATACCTTAGCTTGTTGTAGATCCTCTGCATTTCTGGTATGTGGGAGCATGCTGGGATCTAGATGGAAGCTGAGCTTTAGAGCAGTGTGAGCTTGGGAAATGGGACAGACCTGGATGTTCATCAGGTTGTATCACTTTGCGCAGATGACAGCCTGAGGACTGTGTACACCACCTGGCAAAATGTCAGTGATTGATCTGGAGTTACTTACCATGCTATAACTGTAATTTAAGGCCACTTGCTCTGGTGGAGTTCTGCTTGCCTCCACTTGTGCCACCTAATCTAAAACAGAAATCAAGCTGACAAAACCTTAGCTTGTTGTAAGGACAGAAAAAAAGGGTTGAAGGGTGGGAATCTGGCTCAGCTTTTCTTGTGAAGGGCTGTGGAAACTTTGTCTCAGCCTGAGAAGAGGAGATGGCTGATGGGTAGGAAGAAGGGAGAAGGAAAAGATGGTAAGCTGGTTTGATACCAGGACAGGAGGCAGCAGGGAGGCATTTTTTAAAAGCTGATCCACCAGCACTGCTGAAATAATCTGTGGCACTTTTTTTTTGGGTAGTGTGGGAGCAGTTGGTCCTTTTAACTGTTCACGTTCAGTCTTTTGTTTTCGTGATCCTAAATTATGTGTTGTCTGATACTGGTGCTTTCTTTTTCCTTTATTTCTAAAGCAAGTGTGGCCATTCTCCCAGCTGTATCCTGCCAAGTACTGCTGGGTTACAAAGAGTGAGCAGCAGAAAGAAGAATGGACAGTTATTGACACTGTGCTTATAGGACCACTGGCAGACTTGCTTCCTGCCACTTGGGTACTGGAATTGGATTTTAAAATCAAACATTATTTTCTGTAAGAAAGCATTTATTTTCAAAGTCCTTGGCACACAGTGGCTTGAATACTGCAGTCATAATTCTGGCAAAACTCCCAACAGACATCTAAGTTACTTTATTTCTTGATTCAGGTCTGCAGAACTGTGCTTTTCAGTACAAACATGTTAAACGTACATGGCCTAATTCCCAGAAGTTCTGAGCAGACCCACTCTATGTTGCCAACAAAGGGAATAGAGAGAACGAGACAGCTTGAAATGTAGTTAATGAAATTATTCATGTTGCTTTCATAATTACATTTATAACTGCATCATCATAATGTGATGTGTTGATTAGTATCCGGAGCAGTTCATATAATTAAACCGAGCATAGGGAATTAGCAGAGTTAGAGAAACACCATGGTGCTGTTTCTGGCACAGTTCTGTTCACAGCTGTCTGATGGATTGAGAGATGACCACAGTGTGAGAACTGATGGAGAGGCAGTGGCTCCCTTCCTTTGCATGCTGGTGTCATCCTGCGTCTGTAAAGGGAATTTGCCACTGCAGCATCAGTGTGGTGGGTGTTTGGGACTGACACTTGGTGCAGAGCATTACTTGGGGGCCTGATCTTGGCAGCCAGAAACCACCCACACATCTGCTCCTTTTTGCCGTAGGTGTCTGCAAAGTTTGCTGTGAGCTGCTGCAAAATATTTGTATTCAGCAGCACACTGCATCTGGAATGCACTGTAACTCTTGGTCTATCAAAGTATTATATGTGAGCAAAACCCCCACACCACTCAAAAGGGGAAACTTATGCATTGTCTCTGCTCTAGACTACAGCTGTCTGACCATGAGCAAATGCATTACGTTCTCTTTTGCTATGTACCAAGTTACAGTTGAGTTGGGAAATGTTAGCAGAGCTATATAGCACGTGTAAAGGACTTTGAATGTGGAGCTTAAATAGTTGCTATCATTATAGAGTATTGACAAATATTAAGTGTGAACAATATTTATGATCAATGAAGTCCCATGACAAAGACAACAGTCACATGAGTCTCTGCTAGTCCAGCCAAAAAACCAGTTTCTGCTAGGGAATAGAAGTGGCAATATCTATTTAGGCTGGAGAGTAGAGGAGATCCAGTTTTGGAGATTTTCTTGTTTGTGTATTCTAGGACCATTGACACGGTAACTTACCCACTAATGGATAGTACCAGATGATTCAGAGCCATGAGATCCAATGGCATGTTGTTTAGCAAACGACAACAAGGAAAAAGACACAATCCAAAGGCTTAGTTTTACTTTGTAGTGCTTTCCATCTTGCCATATTATTTATAATCTCCTCTCAAATGTGTCATAAGGTGATTGCAGAGTACAAAATGTTCTTAAGGGGTTGGAGAGAGTTCAAGGAATTGTGGCAAGCTAATCAAGTGTCTAATCTGCATTTTATGTGAGTGCTTGAAAATAGTTCACAAATATAATAACTGTCTTGTTATAATTCTCATACGTTTTGGTAAATATATATGTTTGAAGGCACTTTGTATATGCACATTACTTGCTTCCTGGCTGTATTCTGAACCTACAGTGAGGCAGCAATGTCAAAGTATTGACACTTCCCTGATATAGGTTCTACTTTTTACACTCATGGGTATTCGAACTCATGGCTGTTTCAATTTTCTGATATTCATGGTAAATTTGCATTCCTTTTCTGGAATATTCCTTCACATTCTCATTGAGAAAATGTCTGCTATGTAATATTTATAACACAAGCAGAGACACTTGAGCTAGTCTGCCAGCTTTATTACACTGACTTGACCCTCTCATTGCTAGATGTCAGCGTGAAAGTATACTTACTATTACACTTTATTGCACCAACAAAGACAAAGGTAATAAATTAATATTTTTGACTGAGCTGCCTCTACATTTATAGGAAGATCTACTCTACCGTCTGTATACTTCACTTCAAAAATGCATCTGTATTAATCTATGGTAATGGCACAGAATAAAATTTATTCTACAATTTTGAGAAACTATGGTTTAATTAAATTGATCTACTGAGTGCTTGAAGGTAGCTTGTATGAAATTTATATATAGAGTACACTGTAAGATTCAGTTGTTATCATTAAAAGAATATTATTGCATAAGATAAATGTGATCCACTTATTTCTTTGATTTCTTCTAGTATCATTTTTCTTTCAAAAATGAAATCTGTTATTTTGAAAGAATCTTTCCTACTGTTTAGCAGATTGATGATCATTCATGACATTATCATTTCTGCATGCAGTATATAACTTTTGTATAGATTCCTATACTAATATTGTACATCACTGGGGAATGACAGTAACAACTCATCCACCTAATTTTTTGCAGCCTGTTTCCAGATATCTTACCTGACAGCATTCTAATGTCTAAGTGCTCATTTTTCATCTAAATTACTTTTTCCCCATACAAGTCTTTGCAAAAGACTACCAACAACACAATCCCTGCCACTTACAAGATATCATCTCCTCATATTTTAATCCTTTTTTTTTTTCCTGGACTACTTGTAACATAGGCAGTTTTACACATTTAGCTGAGATGCTTTCAAAGAGGATGGTATACACCATATCAAAAATACTTTTTTGTTTGGATGTTGCTTGGGGTGGGTTAGAATGGTTTTTTTTGGGTTTTTTTGTGGGGTGGCTGGTGGTGAAACTGAATCAGAAATTTCTCAAAAAATTTCAAAATAAAGTTATGATTAAAGTTTTTAGGGGTATTTCCTACAGATTTTTAAAATAGAAATACTGTTTAGTACTACAAAAAAGCACATAGTGTTCTGGTGGGCAACAAACTGTTGTGAGGAAATTAAATATTGTTGAACTTTTATGAGAGACCTCCAGAGTGAAAACAAGTCTTGCATAGTTTGCTTCCACTGTCTGTAGAACTTCCAGTGTGTAAAATTCTAGATCTGTAGTGAACCTGCTCACTGAAGGAAAATTTAATTCAAAGCCTCCCTGGACAATTTTCAGTCTTTCCTGTTTTTGCTGATGTTGAAGACAGCAAGTCTCATGTAGGGCCATGGTCCAGCAGGGTGGGCTGTGCCTGTCTTCTCAGTCATACTGGCAAACAACACTAATTTGAAATGTTCATATGGAAAGTCCAAGTAATTAGTTATTAGAAATAATTTTGAAAATCAGGACACTGAATCAAATTGGTTTTTGAATTATTTTATTTTCAAATTGGAATAATAAAAACATTTTAGGTATAGGATTTTTATGGAGTATCATGATAACTATGAGTATGTTTCTTCTTCTCTGTGATTTTACCTCTGGGTATCCAGATTTGCTCCAGCTGTAACTTTTTTTGCTTCTAACATCCACTCATTGTGCCCTTCGTTAACATGTTGAATCTCTGCCTGTTTTTAAGATACATTTTTTTCATGTGTTAATTTGTGCATTTTTTCCTATGCCTTCTGGATTTATTGTCTTCCTCTTGTCCTAAACAAGTTCTTTTTTGCTGTGCAGTTGCCTTAAGTCTTAATTATGCTTTTTACAGTATTCCAGCATCAGTATTCAGTTCAGCTTTCTCTTTTTTTTTTTTTTTTCCTCTGCCATTGTTCTGCATTTGTAAAAGTTGGGAGGTATTCCAGAGTTCATTGCTAGCAAAATCTTAGATATCTTTCTCTAATTTAAGTCAAAAAATCAGTCAGCTTTTACTGCTTATTTCTTGTTTACCTGTGTGGCTGTTGCTCATAAGTGGTTCTAACTGTTTTTCTTATGTCTTGCCTGCAAATCTGCAGGGATTATTTCTTTTTCCTGATTCTAGTCTGCTTGAGATAGACAGTGTTCTTTATAGTAGCAAATAAGAAAGAAAAATGGGGAAAATAAAAGATATTTATATTCTTTTTCTATTATCAGAGGTAAACGGAACTGAATCTTAAATCTTAAGGCTTTTGCTGCCCAGCCTGCAGTGTTTTGCATACTCTTAGCATGTATACATTTCTACATTTTCTTCATGCCTGGGAAGGTCTTAAATATGCAGTTTCTGTAATTTTACCACTGTCCTGTGAAGCTGAGAGCTTTATTGCTAAGCTTTCTTCATGACTACTAGTGCAGAATTTAAATTTGGATACTGTAACTGTAGAAGAATTTTGTGGCTTTGCAATTAGCTTCTCCTTTTTATAGATGTGAATCCTAAATGCTATGTGTCTCCCTAACTGTGTGATGCAAAAAGGTATGATTTGCCATTATAGTTCCAGTCTTCAATCCATTCAGCTTCTGAGTCTTTGTGAACAGCTTCATGGAGGTAAAGATTGGGATTATGAGTCATAAAAATGCCATTTTATTTTCTGTATATATATTGTGGTCAAGGAAGAACCAAAGCAATGTTTATAAAAGAACACCCTGGGAAAAGTTATATTGATTTTATTTAGCCTAGCCATGCTTTTTCATTTTTAATCTTAGTACTTTCTCTGCTAGACATGAATTTTTCCTCTTTTAGTGTTTTCACTAGCTTAAATTTACTCACCTTTGGTCACATCAATGATGGTTGCCACAACTGCTCTCTTAGGTTCCTGGAGCTCCATGAAGATACTTGCTGTCATACTTATGAAGAGAAAGAATAGAAAAATCAATTTTACTTAGATGGCAATTGGAAAAAATACATTTTTGTCCTGCATTCTACTTTCAGGGTGTTTTATTCTGCCTGATTTTCTAGAGGTAGTTTTGTCTGAGTTCTGAGTTTTGTGATTCTCTTTAGAATTCACTTCATGCTTGCAATATTAGTAATTTCTTTCCATTAGGGTTTTTTTTCCTTTTAATATTTTCTGAAAAAAAAAGACTAAAAGCGATGCTGGGCTTGTGCCATGGCAGTAAAATTTTTCTGAGGTGTGGATGTATTTATTTAAAAGGTTACTTACAAATTTTGTTTAAACTTCTACAGGACTAAGCTGTACACTTGATCATGAAGATTCTGGATTTTCATGGCTTCAGGTTTTAAGATTGTTTAAGACTGAAGTGTGAAATGGAGTAAATCCATTCCAAATATGCAAGAGCCATGACTTGCTGTCCTCTCGTGGTGGGTTCACAGAACAAATTCAGGAAAAGTAATGTACAATAGTACAAAGGTGAATAAAGCACATGAAATTAGTCCATCAGTTTCTTCAAAGACGGGCTATGTCACTGACAGAAGTGAGGCTTCAAGAGGACTTCTGCAGTTGAGATAAGAAAATCTTCTTTTCCTTTTCCCACTTATAACCTGCTTCCTTTGTGTGAGTGAGAGAAATAAGAAGGGAGAAGAAAGATTTTTCTAAATGTCAGCTACCAGGAAAGGAAATGAAACATGAGTCATCTATATGTTTTTGAGAAAAGGAATTTTACTGTATTAATGTGTATATATTTATATAACTATATTAAAAAGTTAGATGCTAGCAATAATCGATAAGCATATATAAGACTGATTTTTCAACATTGGATCAGTCATGACTGAAACTATCCTTTTGCTTTTTCTGTGAATATAAGAAGCCTGGAAAATGGAAAATATTATGTATTTAGAATACATTGTAGTCAAAATTATTTTGATTTCTGACCATAATTTCTCTAAATTCTTTTTTTGCCTAGTGTTCAAAGGTGCACGAGTGTCTAAGGAAAGCACAAATATTTTCTAAGTTATGGATTTGAGTATGAAACACATTTTTTTGTGCTTACACGTGGATGGGTGTTTTTCAATTACCTTTCTTATGCAAAGGTGTTACTACTCTTGAGCACTGGCATTGTCCTTGTAGCAACTCTCCACTTTCAAATTTTAGCTAGTGGGTCCTCCAAAAAAATGTGTTCCTAGTGATGTGCCTAGAAAAAAAGGCCAGGTTGTTATGGTTTTAGCTGAGTGTGCTGTATAAAACCACTTTGCCCCATCAGTCATACATGGTCTGATCCACCAGAATATTCCATTTGGGAATATTTAGTCATAGGGTTGAAGCTGGAATCTCTAATTAGTAGAAAGAGATTTTTGCACAAAATATTATTTGTAACTTAAATATAGGCTCTCAAGCTCTTTTTTGGTATTATAAGATTCCAGCCCAACACTGTTGCGTGGCATTACCCTGGAACATAAAACAAAAGCTGGAGCTAACTAGCATGGCTCCTCAATCTAGAGCTGATGTTGTTTTGCTGTTTATACAGAACACCAGGTCTCTGGATAATGAGGATGATGGAGAGATGATAGCTTGATTATCCCGCTGCGGTGCTTTTGCCGGGAACTGATGAATCCTTCACACTTTTTACTATCTCAGGCCAATGGTACTGGGGAGGATGAGAGAAAATCGTAAAGATGACATGTTTGCTGTCCTGTTCCCTGATGGGGCTCCAATGTATTACCTGGATCTAATTATCTCATCTCCAGTTGACAGAGAGGCTTCCATGGCATGCTTTCCATCACTGGGAGCCTCCGCCAAGCTTCCAGTGGGCTGTCTAATAGCTTGATATATTTTTGGACCTCCTGCTCATTGGATGAACAAGCTGAAGTAAATCATGTGTTGACCTCAAAGCATTTATAAACTGTAGAACATTATATTCTCATCAGAGCCATAGGGGCAGTAAACTATAGTTTCTCTGCTGTGAAACATGGTTTTGGTTATGCACTGTGTTACTAGGGTTGTACTTAAACAATAATATATCATTTGTGGCACATGTCGCCTTCTTTATTGAAAGGCAAAACAAAGAGTTGAGGACAAAAATCATTACTACTTTAGCAATTTTTCACAAAATGCTTTTGTTTTGTACTTGACACACAGATGGGACATTGTACTGCAGTGTAAATGATGTATAGCAGCATGACAAATTTCATTTCCTTTATAAAACAAGAATAAGAATAGTGGATGAATTTGGGGAAACAGTGTTAACTTTTTTTTTGTTAGTGTTAAAAATAAATTAAATAGGGGAATAAATAAAAAAAAAATTAAAAAAAAAAAGGGATCAATTCCTTGTGAAAATTCCTCTTGGAAAATATTTGAGCCCTTTAATTGTCTCGGCAGATATTGATTAAAGTGCTTAAAGGAAAATATTGAAAACAATAAACTCACTTGTGTTAGACCTTTTGAATCACTGTGATAGTGATAATCCATGACCAAGGAAGAAATTCACTCAAGGTGTTACATGTTACACCACAGCTGGACTAAGCAAACAATAGAAGATCAATTCTGAGGAAAGTAAACCATATTCTCAGCACTGCTTTCAATCATGGACTCTTTGGTGCTTCAACCATGTTAAAAAAATATAAATGCTGCTTCTCAGTCTTCTCACTTCAATTTAAGTCTGCGTCACTGGGGTGTATTACTGTTTGAAACGTCACACTGTAAAACGTGCCCAGTTTTGTGGAAGAGTTTTGAATTTGGTTTTGTTCATGTGGCATAGCTTTGCCTTTTCCTTTTATAATGGATTTCAGGGAAACATGACCCAAGTCCTTACTATGTTTCCAACCAGCAAATTTTACCTAACATTTCCTTGTTATTAATCTTCAATAAGAAAACAAGAATTGAATGGCTGTAACATGAGAATGTCCCAACCCATGCACAAGCACTAGGATCCCATATTGTGAAGTGCTTTGCACACATGAAATGAAGCACAAATGAATGAGAAAATTTCCACTCCTTTCCCAAAACTCTGTGTGAAAGTGTTTTATCTCAGTCCTGTTTCAGGTGCAGTTGAAAACCAGTCCCATGGTCCTAAAATACAACAGTTACTTTTCTTTTTGTTTCAGCAGGTGCTGAGTTTTGCCATTTTCACAATAGCCGAAGCTAAGGAAATTTTTAGCTATTTGGCTTTGTGATCACCGAAATCCTCTGAAATCCAAAATCCTGGGCCACCATATCTAGATTGTAAACAATTAAAAGTTTGGGGGTTTTCACATCTGCCAGTCCAGGAATGGTGTCTTAGATAATGTCTGTCTGCAAAGTATGGGTCTGAACACAAGCTGTCCTTTGAAGTCCTCTTTTCTCTCTGCTACCAAAATTTCGAAATATTGCAAATATCTTTGAAGCAGGTGGGGAAAAGATATCCATGGTAGATAAGTGAAAAAAAAAAAAAAGACTACAAAAATTTTCTATGAGCAATAAGCTTGTGAAATCTGTGGTTAATTACTGTGTGGACTATCATAGGTAACAGTGAGGTTGCTAATGATGCCCTCTTTATCTTAGTCAAGGCACTTTTTTGGTCTTTTTCTGACAGATTTGTTTTGGAATTAACTTGCAGTATTCAAAGTCTTAAAGACTCAGACACATTCACATAAAGGAAGATTTATATATGCGTGATTTCCCCACTCTAAATAATGTATTGTGTTTGTACAACTAGAACCAGAGACTGCAGAGACTTGTTTTAGCTTTCCCCTAGTGTTACTGGGTTAAAAACTCTGGGCACAAAGCTGGAATAAAGTCATGGTGCCTGTCTGCTTTCCCTGCAAATTCCCATAATAAATCCAGTATGATGCCATTTATTTTGTCTATAATTTTAGGAATTAACTGTAATGATTTCCACTATTTTTATTGTTTTGTGGTTAAGGGTGTTTCCTTTTTTATCCCCTCCTGTCTGTCTCTACTTATGTCATAAGAGCTTCAGTCTTATCCTCAGCTGGTCTAAGTTGACACAGCTTTGCCTACATTAACAGTGCTGCAGTTATTTACATAAACTAAGGATATGGCCATGTATATGGAATCAGCATGAGTCTAGGAAATAACAGCCAACTTGGAAGGAAGTATCCAGGACAGAGGACTTGTCTTGAAGTAAATAACTGTCCCTGATAATAGAATTGTATTTTTTTCCAAATGGTCTCCTTTGGAGTATGTTCAATAAAGTTGCTGCTTTTATTTATACCAAGGTTTATTGTGGTATTTTTCCAGCATGTGGTCTGCAGGTTCTCCCAGGGCAGCAACGTATGTATCACCCCTGCAGCCTGACCTTGTACTGTGTTTGGGCCCTCAAAGCCTAGAGGGAGCTGGGATATATGAAAGAGGAATACAAAGGTCATCACACACCTGGAACTTAGTCACAGTCTGGGCAGACCATATTCACAACCCTAGTCATAACCGGATCTGATATTTTAATAGCATTCATCTAGGATATGCACTTAGAAATCCTTTCTTACATGCTAGGCAATACTAGCTCGAGTACAGAAGATTTGTTCACTCGGCTTGTAGGGAACATGATTTTTCAGCATTTGTCTGCTGAACACCGCCCTTTTTTTTTTTTTTTTTTTTTTTCTTTTTTTTTTCTTTTTTTTTTCTTTTTTTTTTTTTGACAAAAGTAGTTTCCTGGATGTCTTATCTGTGTGTCCGCAACACCTTCTTCTCTGGCAAGACAGAAGATGTTTGATAAAAAGAAGTCACAGTCAGATGAAATTATCTCTCTGCTGTTGTAGGCAGAAGCCATGAGAAGACATCCTGAAAATCTAGAGACTTCTGGGCTAATTGTTCTTCTGTGTTCTGCTAACTTTCTGTGGGTAGTGCCTCTTGGCCTCCTTATGTGGGCATCTAAACTAAGTGGGATCAGTCTTTTCATAAACTGGGCTGCAGAATTCGTCACCCAAACTGCTATTTTCTCTTGTTAATGTGCTGCATGATTTTGGGGTTTTTTGGTGGTGTTCATCCTTTTCCAAAAGAGAACTTCAGTAATGGAAATCTAAGACAAAGAAAAATTAGATTTCCTTTAGCTATAGAGTTGACAGCAGTTGGAGTGGCTGTAATCACATACATTAGCTGCTAAAAATGCCTATCGAGGGTTTCAATTAGAAGGAGAATTCTGACAATAGTGTTGGGAAGGTGAGATCCCAAGGAGCCCAAAGGATAGTAAAGAAGCTAGTAGTAATTATATTTTGGACCTGGAGAAAGAGAAGGTGTCAGGTGTCATAATGCTTTCTGTAGAGAGATGGAACACATTGAGACCAAGCCCTGTGATAACCATAAACTGCCAGCTGTGGCCAAAATCCTATGAATTACAACTTGCCATGGCTTGTTGCATGGTGATGCTTGGATAATGATTTAAAGAGAATAAGTCTTAATTTGTTTTCTTTTTGACATACAGCTGCAAGTCTGGGGCAGGCTTGCATAGGACATGCTAATAACAATCAGCCATGCTCTAGACATGACGACAGAGCAGCGAGCCTCAAGCTGGCCTAGCTTCAAAATGAGCAGTGTGTCAAGAGTGAGGTACATCTTTCCTTTCAATGACAGGAAAATGTGTCTGGAAATTTCATACTCTGGGCCTCTGTGACATGCCCTACATCTCTTCCCCACTGATCAGTCACCCCAGGTCAGCCATCTGCTACATCTTGACCTGGTGGATAATGATGGAAATCAGGTATGAGCTGCTATCATTGTGCAATGAAAAGATGGAGATAACTTGAGAGTCAGGTGAACTGAAATTTGGATTTTAAAGGTCAAAGGGATTCTGAATGTCTTTTCATTCTGCGTGCAGTATTGCAAATACTCTTGAATAATGATGCAAATAATATGTAAAGTTGGGGCTGTGCTCCCTAGTTTTTCTATAAAAGCAACAGGTACACTTACAATTTCAGTAATTTAACCTCTGGATTACTCATCTGTGTTTGCTCATTGCCTTATTGCTTTATGAGAGCTGATGTTAAAGATATGATGCTAAGAAAAGAATTCTGTTGTTCACAGTACAAATATGATGCAGAAGGAAAAGCCTATCAGGTTTCACTATAGAAAGGTTGGGAGGAGTGCCACTCCTTTTCAGGTGGGAGATTCAGATCGTGGACATCTTAAATCCAGTAGCAATTTTACTAAGTTATGTTGTTTCAGGATTGAGCCTGAAGTGACACGTTCCTCTTGTTCCTGTGAAGCCTGTAACAATGAACAGTCTGCACAACAGTGTTCTATTATGGGAGCTTATTTCAAAAATTAAAGCATTATGAAATATACCCTTAAATTTTCCACCTGCACTTCAGGTAAAATGAATCTTTATTTTAAGCCAAAGTGAAGAGATGTGTTTCACAATGTCATGAAAATCATCATGCATTAACATTTTTTTATTTTACAGCTTTTAAGTTTTATCTCATGTGCAAGGTTTTTTCTCCTGCTCTTTGACTTCCATTTGCAATGTCTCTTTAGGCTAGCCAGCGTTTGGGACAATTTATGTCCTCCGTAGTTGTAAAAGGCGTACTGTTATCTACAGGCACACAATAGTTACAACTGTATCTACAAATGCCTGCTGAGGTGATGACTGGTGAGAATTAGGGTCGATTTAAGTAGCCAGCCTCTGCTGGAGCCGGAATTGATGGCTGCAGAAGGGAAGGAAGGTGACAAGATACAGAGAAGAAGGGAGCAGTAGTAGGAGAGTGTCAGCTTGTGCCATGGAGTGAAGCAGCAACTCTAGTCCAGCCACATGGATGCCTAGGAGTGAAAAGCCATGTGTGCCTGCACCTCATATTTCAGCCCTCAGGGTAGACAGCAGGAGGATTCTGGTCAATCTTAACTGCCTAGTCACAGTCCATCAAGTTAGCTGCAAAAACTTCTGTTTCAATTAAATATAAGCTCATTGTATTTTCACACAACAGTTAATAAAATAAAACTCATTAGGAATATAGCGTTTAGACTAGAGCAAGTGATATTTTTTTTAAATGTCATAGTGAAAACCACATTTCCTTTAATCAGCATCTGCTCTGTGTTAGGCTGCCCATAAAATGCAGTGCAATGTTGACAACAGGGAAAGATGAAAACAACCAAACAGGAAAACTACAAAAGATATAGTATTAACGTCAAAGTGCATTAATCCCTCCCTTTCTTTGGCATTTGAAAAATTATTTTATTCTTGACCCTAAACAATTTAACTTTCTTTCCACCAATTTTGATTTTTGGACAACGGGGGTGAATGATAAATGGAAACAAAGTAGGGGATTTCATATGAATTGAAAAATAAAATAAAGAAAGAAAAAAGAGGAGAAGATAACACACCAGTCTGAATAAATTAGACATTTACTTTTTCTTTAAATGTAGTCAGCTCCATCATTTTGGAACTGATTATACAGAAGAGTTTACAGGGATGGAAATACTGGTATTTCCACGTCACTTCTACTTGTACAAATATTAATCCTTCTATAGGAACTTAAGGATCTAACAAGAAGAAATGTGTGAGAAAATTGTGAGAGTACAGAGTGAAAAAAGAGGAAATAATAGGCACTGTGTGGGGTTTTTTCTTATCTAAATATGGAACTATTGTTTATTATTCAGTAAATATTAAATGTAGAGATGAAACTTGTGTAGATGACTGATTTCAACAATGGACTAAATGCAAATGACCATGAGTCTATTGTATTTAGGCAGTAAGCTGCTAAATACCTGGGGTGAAGTAAGGGAGGTGCTTCCTTAATCATTAAACTAGTCCCTGAATATGGAGGATAATCACATTGTCTCTAATCCCATTCATAAACAATCATGGTCCAAAGTTAAAATCATTGTGATTTTGTTTCCCTCTATTCCTAGTAGGAAATATTTCACTGCTCTGATGGTTAGAAATCTTCTTGTAATTTCCAGTTTAATTGTGGCTGTTATATACCTAATTTTTTTGTGTGTGTGTGTCAGCACTGTCCTTCAATGCAAATAGCTTTCTTCCTCCCTGCTGCTTACCCCCTGATACATTTATAGACAGCAATCACGGCACCTCTTAGCCTTTGTTCTGCTCTGTTAAACATGCAGTGCACTGTTGGGCTCCTCTAATAAAATAGGTGTTCCTTTCCTTCAATTGTTTCTGTTCAGTACCTACTCTTTAAACTAATCGATCTTAAACGTGTTTGACCACAATGGGGCTTTGTGGTCTGTATAAGCCCCCATGCACAAATCCTTAAACAGAATCTGTTGATTTTTATTTTTTTTCTGCTTCTGGAAATACTGAACCTGATACAGCCTAGGGTAATAGCCACAGTTTTCAGGGACCCAGGGCTGACCAGTAGTCATCTGGGTTGCTGCAACTGTTCCTTTCTACTTCTTCATTTCCTCCACCTGCTGATCCCATAGTTTATGGGAAGAATCATCATCAGTATTTCCTGAAGGAAGGCAAGCTCGTATTTCCTGTTGAAAGCTCAGCATCAAAGTAACAGGCCTAGCCTGGTGCCCAGGTTCCTCTCTCAGGATGGGATGACCTGGCTCTGGAGATGCCCACTGCATTCCCTTCTGTGTTGGCCGAGGAACCAAACTTTGAGATGTCTGTCAGTAAGGAGGGAAGAATGCTGTGAAGGTGCACACTGCTGCCATTTGAGATGGTATCACACACATTTGTACTGGTCACCCGTACCAGACAGGCTTCTTTTGTGTGGTCACCTCTTCTGTGACAACCCTGCCTCTGGACTGCATTATCAGGAGATTGATTAATGTTTCCCTAACTGCTGATCACTTGAGTTATTCCAGCAGCTGAAGGTTCTGCATGAAATACAGATGTAAAATTTGAACCCTAAAACCTATGGAGCTGAAAAAAGTTCCCACTTATAAAAGAAGCGCTGCAAAATAATAGACTTGACAAAAAAAGAGCTTTCTATTGGTATGTTTTTATTTTGACAGTGCATCTGTTAAGGTTTTAACAAGAAATTCCCACAAAAATCTCACACACACAATGGGTAAAAATTCTTTTTGAGGATAAAAATTAGAAACTACTATATCTATTTAGTTTTTTCCTATTTTAAATCCAAATGGATTATATCAGACTTTTTGGACTATGCCTAAGGGGACAGAAGAGGCCACAGGACTTGGAAAACCAATCTACTATACTTGGTACATTTGTTTGAAATACTTATGTCAGTTTTCTGTAAAGTAAATGTTGTCTATTAAAACTGAGGTATTCAAATTGTATAATGTGAAGTAAGAGACAAGAACAAAACCTTTCAAGCAGGCTGTAGGAGAAAAAAAAAACCTTTTAATTTACCATTTTTTTCTATTGTATTGATTACAAACTGTTAAAATTATATTTAATTATCACTAGCTAGTACATATTTACAGGGGATAAAAATCAGGTAGCAGAGGATGTCTCTTAATTTTGCATGACCATTTGTGGCAGTGTGTGCCAGAGGACAGTGTCTGTGTTAATATCCTGCTAATTCCCACTACATTTCCTGTCCTGGTAGTAATGCTACTTTGATAGGACATTTTATTTTATTTGCTATAAGGAACACAGAAAAGTGTTTAAGAGCTCTTAAGAGCAGTCTCAGAAGTGGTTGCAAATGCCGTGTGAATGCTCACCTGCATAGTTCACACATCCCTATGTGTATGAGGAGCTTGAATACTTGCAGGCCCGCATATAACTCTTGTTCTAGCATACCTAGTGGCATGTGAGGACCTGTCCCCCCATCACATCTGAGGCCCTACCTGCAAGTTCTCTGTACAAACAGCAAATCTGACCTAGAAAAGGGCATTGCTTTGAGTGGAGCTTGGGTCAGATGCCCTCCAGAAGCCCCCCATAGACTAAATTATATAAACCTATGTATCTGATTATTGCTGTATTTTTTTAGCTTCCTCTGAATCACCTTGGTGCTGGTTACTAAGGCAGAATATTGGACTAGATGGGTTTGAAATATCATCCATCCTGGCAAGTCTTGTATTTCCATGTGCAAACAGGATTTATTAGAAACTCAATACATATTGAATGTAGGTCTTCAGGGATCTCTTATTTACTTTGGGCAGGTAAATATTGAATTGTCGTGGAAGGTATTTGACTCCATTTTGGAACATAAAGCAGAGGAGGTTAATAGAACAAAGAGAAGAAATCAACACCAGCAGTAAATGGTAACACACTTTACTGTATATCCCCTTCTGACTTTGCAAGTGGTGCAAGTTTTTCATAGCTGTACAGAACAAACATCATAGTATCACAAACCTCAGAGAGGTGAGCAGAGTTGGGAGGGTGCTTTTTGTAATCTTGTCAGACTTGTTTTTGAGTTCTTTTTCCCTGCCAGTTATTTCAGCTATGTTTCTTTTCTTTTTGGAAAAAGTCAGCTAATTTGGCCTTTTTTTTTTTTAAATAAGTTACACACCAGATGAAACCTTGGTGGCTGCAACTTTTCATGACCAATGTAAAATGTCACTGGGAAGCTGAGGCACTTTGCAGGGTTTTCCATAAACCACTCCCATATAAGGAACAGGGAGGAAATGTAAAGGGTGTCAAGGATTGCAGCTGCCCCACACTATGGCTGGAGCCAGAGGACTCAAGGATTTATCCTGGTGCTGCAGTGAGTTGTCTTTTTCACCCACTGGAGATACATTAATGACACACTCATGAGAACATCAATGGCTCTGTGTGGGAATGGTTGGCAGAAGCAGCATCCGTAAGGTAGTTGCTTTCAAAATGTTATGATTTCTAATAATTTGTTTTCTTAAAATTTTATCCATGACTTTTGGGGATTTCCCAAAGGAAAAAAAAAAGGTTCAAATTTCACTCCCACTTGCACAAGTTTTAATAAGCATCCTAGTGTCCTATGTGGTATAAATATTTTTCTGAGATTGCCTATTATTGCTGGTAATAACATTAAATGACTAGAACAGCTTCTTGCAAATATTTTTCTATTAATATATCCATTTTGTTTCAAATAATGCATGTTGCAGTTGCTGAAGATTTTAAGTTTTTATTGCGTCTAAAGTAGAGAAAATGGAAATATTTGGATACAGTGAAAATTGTTCTTTCTACAAGTCTGTAAATCAGCAGAAATTGACATGGGAAGAATTCCAGCTCACACTGTTCTTTCAGACCTAGAGGTTTGCAAGCAAGTCCATACAATTATTATCATCCCATACCGTAAGTAAGATTATTTAAGGCAGAAACTATTGCTGACAGAATAAATAATGCTCTAAATGAAACTGTACATATTGGCTGACCTGTAGGATTTTTTATCTAGTCCCCTCTTTTTTTTTTATTATTTTTAGTGAACACTACTCGTTTAAAAACGTCCACAGGAAAGAAATGCTTGTTTTTATAGATTAAAATGTGCAGGCTGTCTTTTTAGTATCCCTGCCAGTGTCATTCTTTGCGCTCTCATCACAACACAAAGAGACTCTGTTATTTACCCTGGGAAACAGGTGACTGAACTTATAAAAATCACTACAGGACAAGATGTATTGAGACCTAGCACAGAATGACAAATTCTGGCGGGGTTTGCCAAGAAGAGACATATTGATTTTTAAATGATTAATAAGGAGAATATAATTGTATTTCATTAAGATGGATGGGATTTCATTTAGTCTGTCTTCTCCTTTTCCACTTCAGATGCGAAAGGAAATCAAGTCATCATCAATGGCACCTTGTGTTAGCCTGCCATGGAAACGAGGTCATTGATTGAGTAAAAGAAGTTTCTGAGAGGCTAGCCTGGTCTTAAATGGAGTTACTCGCATAGATAATGTGGCAAAGATAACAGCACTCCATTTCTCTCATTATTTTGAGAACAACCAAGACTACGAAGGCATTGATAACATCTCTGTTATGGATTTTTATGCTTTTCAAGTTGCATATTTTCTCAAGTAAATGGATTTGGATATACAAATACACAGGATTTCTCTTTTTTCCCTTTTAAGTAATTTGAAGGCATTCCACTGTCTAAGCCTGAGAAATTTAGAGGCTGAAAAAAGGAGGAGATCAAAATCCTATAATCTGTATGTCTTGTAATTCTTATCAAGACAATCGTGTTCTTAATCATAAGTATGCAATTAACTTCCCAGTGGATTTTTATTTTAGGATTGTGGTTAAATCAAATCTCTTCTTCCACTGCCAGCTGAAATTGAGGGGTTTGTGAAACGGTTAAGCAATAGCAATAGCTTAACAAATAGAAGGGACTTTCCTCTCTTTTGCTTTCCAGCACACGTGCCAAGGATGCTAACTCATGTTACTTCTGACTGGCTGTAGGTTTTAGTTTTCCAGAACTTTTTATACTAGTTGTAGGGATTATTCAACTGCTTACATGGCAGTGGCTAAACTGCCTCTGAGGATGACATGTTAAGTGAACTGGTTTTCATTGCTATGCCAGTTTCTGTGTCTGAGCATATCAGTAGTTTTTGGGTCATCAATTACATTGATTACATTACAGTTTTCATCAGAAGCTCCAGATAAAGTATTGAAAAGAATTTAGCGATGGGTGAGACTGAATGAGAGGTATTTGCTATTAATTAATGAAAGATGAAAGAGTGTAGCAGTTAAAGAATTAATAGGGAATGGAAGGAAGGACACATAAATGTGATAATCATGCTCATACAAAGAATGTCTATTCTCACTAAGCTGCAAATATATTACATTGCAACACAAAATTTACATATTATTTTGGATGCAGTTAAAGTCATGAAAGACATCACTCTACTTCTGCAGTTAGAGGAAGCTGGGTTTTCAGTTCAACCAATGTGGGAATGGGTGAAGATGGAAGGGTCCAAATATAGATGATTAATTAAAAACTGGTAGACCAAAAAAAACCTAGTTTTGTATTGAACAGGTGGAGAACAGACTTTTAGGTATCATAGATGAGATAATTATAATAAACTCAGAGTGACTACTCATGCATTCAGGCACTGTAAACTGCGGTTTAAAATTACAGTTGAAAACATGCAGCATGTTATCCAACCCATTTCCCAGGGAAGAAAACTGAGACAATGAAGTGGAATGGGTTATGTTCTTAGGCAGGTTATGAAGGATCCATGAGTTTGTTCCTTGAGCTAGATATTAATTTACTGTACGACTTTGAACAAAATGCTTAGAAGTCATGCTAGAATGGAGATGTTGATATTTAGTTACATGTTTCCTGTGAGAAATAAACAAGGTTTTCTGTGCCGTTTCCTGTAAGAGTCAGTTACTCCCTGCAAGGTGGAGGCACAGAAATATGCATATATAAAGAGCTGATAATGGAGTTGAAGAGGAATTTCTGTTTTGCATATGCTAGGCTTCTTGCTTTCATGGAGGCCGGAGAGCAATTCTCAATATATGCAAATAAGGGGGAAAGGTAGGAATCTGGGCTGAAAAATGCAGACCACGAGAGTTTTCTATGTCTTTGTTGATACTGGCTTTGAAAGAAAGTGAGAAAACTGTTTTAATGATGCTCTCAGCTACTGCTGGGAGAGATTCCATAGTGAGCTTGTTCTCCCAGTTGAAATATTTACTGTCCATGGAACTACAGTTTCAAAGGTTGGCAAAATTACCTTATCCATTTGAGCTTGTGATGATTCCTCCATATTTTTTGGTGGGCTGTGCAGCCCAGGCCCATACAACAGAAACTGTCTTGGGTATGTGCAGCTGCAAAATGAATTCCATTGCATTTTGGAGCACAAACAGTTTCAGCCTCACACCTCTGAACTGCTACCAAGGTACTCAGGAGATTGCTTTGCTGATATGCAATGCACTGTGATTCTCTGGTGGGGCATTTTCCAGCTGATGTCCTGTTGGGTAAGAGGAGATAGATATATATTTTTAGAGTTATTACAGAATATGCTAATTCACTAAGCCATGACTTATCCTGACAGGTTTCTATTGAAAAAAGGAGCAAATCATGTTGTCTAGGAAAAGGAATGAAAATGTGGTTTTGATCTGGAGTTGGACTGTGGTGACTACAGCAGAAAAGAAATTTTCTAACAAGAATGTCCTCCAAAAGTGAAATGTGGTTTAAAACCACCTCTTAAATCTGGAGTTATATTTGAAAATGTCTCATTTAAAGCAGAAATTCTATTAACAAAGTAGAGCCTAGGATGAGATGAGGTTTGTATCTGGTTACTGAATTAAGCAGGAAAAGTCCTGGAATCTGTGATTCCTGTCTTTGGGGTTAAGAGCTGTGAGGGTAATTTCTCATTCTAATTGCATTAATTTGTTGTACATTTGGAAAACTTTTAATTCATAAAAAAGATGGAATAATTCTGAAGTCTCAAACTTTTCTGTGAAATGTGAAAAAACCATGTAAGACCTGTCTTTGCTAAAAATATGTTCTCTGGTTTTACCTCAGATTTTTGGAATGTTCACTATAAAACCTTTGACTATATTAATATTTTTCTATAATCTTATACTATTCTCTTGTCTTAACTTTATGGACCCTATTTATATAAAAATTGTTTGACTGTGTTTTGAATCCAGAGCGCTGTTAAAGGTAATCAACACTTAATCTTTTTTCTTGTTAGATTAAATTCTTTCTTCTAGCTTTTCTTCCTTTTCCATTCTTATGAAGTCTATGAATAAGCATTCGGGTTTCCTCTGTTTTGTTTTGAGAGGCTTTGGCAATGTCGGAGATGATTTCTCATGGGCTTTAACATCAAAACCGAAGGGATGAAGAAATTAGATATTTAACAAAGTCTTCATTTGTTCTGTAAAGTTAATTAGTCACACTTCACCGTCAGATTAGATTAAAATTAAATATGGGTCAATTAACACTTGTTACTTCTGTTAGCTTCATTTCTGACCAGTCACGCTGAAATTATCACTAAAAGCCACAAGTTTATTTTAGTGGAAATTAAGGTGCAGGATTAGCTTTCTCACTTTTACTAAAATGACCACTTTTTTGTTGGTTTGGTTTTTTTCCTTCAGAGCTTAAATCTGTTAATCTTTTTTCTATTTTCGTCCAGTGACACATTTAAATATGAGTCCACTTGTGCTACACCTTAACAGAAAAAGATTGCATCCTTGATTTTTGCTTGTAACCAACAAGTTAGATCCTTACGCTCTTTCTGGGTGTCCAGAAGATGCCTTGCATTTATCTGCTCACTTGCTGTACAGTGCCTTTACACCAAGCAAACTTCTCAGGTCTGCAGTTTTTCTTCATCATATTTCTGCTAAGCTAAAGGTCAGGGTAAGGTCTCATTTAATTTTATTAGGAAAACAGACTACAAAATCTAACATTTGCCAATTTGATTATCGCTTTCTCTGTTTTTACCTTCTGAGCTTGTGGGATGTTGTCATTATTGCCCTGGTTATCATGGATCCCACTAATTAAAACCTGCTTTCAACTTGTTAATATAATTTAAAACCAAACAAACTGAAGACAAACCAAACAAACCCACTGTTTCAGGTTAGAAATTATTTTCAATGTTTGTATTACATTTTTTCTTTGAATGTTGCTCTGCTTTCCCCACCATTTTTTCCATTCCTTCTCTTCAGTCCATAATTTATTTTTATTGGTTACAGTAAGACTGCAGGCTTTTCTACAGCTGAGCACAGCTGCTAATGTTTTGCTATTGATTCCACATGTTAGCTCAAAAGTGTATAATAATCTGTTTTAATCGTTGCCTTTGGCTTTTCCTCTTCCCACTCTGAGAAGTGCCCTCTGCCTCTGGCCTGGCATGGCCATAACCAGAAACTGATCCTAATTACATCAAACCGCTCTCTGCCAAAATGCCCAAATATCCGTAATGTGTTTGAATAACAACTGTTGGGAGACATAACTCCATCCAGCTCTCCGGAAAATGCTTCAAATTATCAACTGTAATGTGCTGACAGAAAGAAAATCTTGTGGGCATGGTAGGAGGCTAAGCTACCTCTGGCCCGAGAGGGAATACCTCGGCAGTACAAATGTAATGCTATTTAAGTCCCCCCCTGCTTCAAATCCCTGCAGCTCTGAGGAAGCTCCAAATTATAACAGGGCTCCTAAGGGAACAGCACATAATCAGCCCTACTGAAAACATGTTGAATAGCGCTAAATAAATCCCAGGTCTAATTATGTTACTGAGACTGCACAGGGAGGGCGCATCTGGAAGTGCCCCCGCCAAGTCCTGTGGTAGTTGCATGGTGAAGCACAGCCAGCTTCTCCAGCATCTGTGGTAGCTCAGCAGCCATCTCCAGGAAGAAGCTGTGGGAGTCCCCTCACAGTGCAGGGGTAGCCCACATTAAATCACTGCTTGCTTAATCTGTCAAACTCCTCTTCAGTACAGGGGTCATCTGCTGGGGCTGGTGTGAGAAGCAGAGGTGTGGCGTTGTCTGGGAATGGCTCACCTGCCTTCAGCTTTTTTCTCCCCAAAACAAAGCCAATCCTTTCCCAAGCGCTAGGTACGTAGAAAAGGTAGAAACAGCTTGGGATTTTGTCTGCAAATAAAGTGGGTGGTGTTTTGTGGATCCAAGCAAGAGCTTTGCCATTGGTTTCTCTGGGGCTGTGTTTCAACTGCATTGTTGCATGCACCACCAAGCACTAGGAGAATTTGCTCAAAAGACTCAGTGCCTTGCACAATATTTTCTGTGGAAAATGACTGGGTTTTTTTTAACCTCAGGAAGTGTGGTCCTTTATCCTAATATGAGTGGCACCTTTCTGAGAAGCCCTTGCAGCTGCTGTCATGATTTTAAGCGGAAAACACATACTACCTGGAGGAGACCTCACTATTGCTAGCTGACTCAAACTACATGGAAGGTGTGAAAATAAAGTCTCTTATTTAGGCTCCTGAATTTTCTTATGCTGCTCTATTTTTCATGAGTGATTCTGAAGAAAAATATCAGTGTATATGTATCACCAATGCACTATGTATCACCAAGAGGTAGAAAAAGCTATTTACAACTATTTGAACTACTCTCTTTATATTTTTCTTATGTTGTGCTTCTGTTACTTGATTAGTTGGCTGTCAGAAAAGAAGATGACATGCTAATTACTTCTGTAATTGTCATAACAGTATAGTGCTGATAGTCAATATTACTGTGGTCTGTAGTCAGATTTCTGTATTGCTACTTATTATTATGCATCAGTGATTCTTGATGATATATGAAGTGAATACTACTAGGTTTTACAACTTCCTAAAGAGGCCTGGAAGCATCCTGAGAATCTGAATGCTAATTATAGGGACCACAGAGACAAATTGTTTCCTCTTTCCTGCATTAGAAAACAGTAGAAACCAGAATTTTTGGATGGTCAATAGCAGCTCGGTTTAGTGTTTAGAATAAATTGTAGAGAATATTTTGTATTGCTAAAACTTCTGGGAAAAAAGACATTTAAATTTCTATGTTCTATGGGATACATATAGATATTCTTTGATAAAATGCTCCTTTAATGTTGTGCATAAGAAATCAGGTCTTTCTTTTGAAGTCAGATGGAAAAAGTAAGGAATTAAATTTCCTGTTCTCTGACTCCCCCCAAATTTAGATAATTTATCTTAGAACTTCATTAAAAAGAGGATTTTATTTTCTCAGGTTTTCTCTTTCCATGTACATGTTTTTGATATCTCATTCCATCTAAATATATTCCTATTTCTTTTCTCCAATCTGCAATTCTACCCCCAGAATTAAGACTAACTCAATTTTTGTTTCAAAACATCAGACCTTAGCAAGACTGTATAGGTAAATTCCTATTAAAAAAACCTCAAATATCTCTTCTACTTTTCTTGAATTGACTACAGATCGACAAAAGCCACTTGATTTGCATTCTGTATTCTGAAAAATCTACTGCACTGCAAAAAATTCAGCTTTTCCTCCACATGTGGAGGGCTGGTACCATGTCATGTTCTTCTCTCCTTGCAGAAGTTTTTGGGCACAAACGGAAAAATCAAGCTGGACCTTTTGAGTTTCACCTCTCTTGAACTTAACTCTACTCCAGTGATACCTGCAGCACCTTTACCACCAATATTTTCTGCAGTGCTGTTTGAACTGTGTGCCTGACTAAGCAACAAAACTGCTGAGTTCCCAGAAATGAAATTTCCAAGTGGAAATCTCTGAGGCCTTCAAAATTTCTCTCGTGGCTGCTTTTACTGATGAAAGCCCTGGTGATGACTCTGGTACAGTAGTGCACTGAGACTCCCAAGAAATTCAGAGCTTCTCTGTAATAGTCACTGCTTATATACCCAGCGAGAAGGGGAGTGGCTCAGGCGGGTAATGTCCAAATATTTCACAGCACTGCTGACCAGGAAGAGTCACAGTATAAGCAGGTATTGCAATGCTCTTAAGCCTTTCAAACAGGGGGTGAGAAGTGTTTGGGGGCTGTTACTGCTGGTCTGTCCTTCCTGCTCCTTGCTGATGCCCTGTGTTGCAGCCAAGGGAAAACCACAGGACTGCATTGGCAGGTTGTCCCCTCAGAAACCCGGACTGAGGCACTGAAACTGTTCTCCTTCTTCAGCTCAGAGGTCATGGCTCTTTATCTCTCCAGGCTTCTACAGAACTGGTGTGTTGGCCTAATTTACTATTTATCTCCTGACATTTAAAAAGACTAAGGGGATGCTGACAAGGGAATGGAAGCACTTCAGCCCTCTATAAGCCAGGACTCTTCAGCCCAGCACAGAGAGGGGAGAGATGTGTGTGGATACAGATCTGCCTAACTTGTGGAAGAGGTAGGAGGTATCTGATGAAGCTGGAGTAGTTGTTTCAGAAGAAAAAATCTATGTTCACAAAGGACACAGAAATGCACTGAAACTACCTGCTACAGATACAGATGTTAGCACAGGTTAAATAACTGGGTAACTTTACAGATAAAAGCACAGTGGTTATGGCAGACACATCTGTTGGATCAAACATCTCCCAGTTAAAAGATGGGAGAGCATTTTGGGAAAGTACCTTTATATACAGCTTTTCCTGTCACCTGGTTCTTTTGTCCACTTTTGGCCATTGTCAGATACAGGGCACTAGGCTAAACCGACTCATGGCCTGATCCAGTCTGGCTGCTCTTAAGCTCCTGTGCTGCTGTGCTTGTCACATCACAGAAGGTCCACAGGGTATCTGTGGAGCTGCTTAGAGGACAAACCAACAGTGTTTCTTTTCAAAACTGATCTGCTCACTGTGTGGCTTGTGCCATAAAGTAGTTGCTTTCCCAGGCTGACAACTTCTCATCATTTGCAATGCTCTTGCCAGGGCCCAGGCTTTCAGGAGGGGCCTCATGCTGCTATCCACTTTGTTAAACAGAAGTTGATTTTATATTTAGTGGTGCATGGAGTGTACAGATGAAACAAATCACTCCTATAGACTCGGCAAGATGAATAGGTCGTGTTGAAAACGAGCAAGGCAGGCTGAATGCAAGATTAATATGCAGTCCCAAGTTATGCTTCCCACAACTTTTATTGATTATTTGGGAAGTAAAAAACACACAATTCCTTATATAATTCAGACTAAAATTCTTGTGCAATCGTTCTTAGAAGAAAATAATTTGTGAGATCTTTTTCGACTGGTTACTCTTAGAGGGGCAAGAGGTTTGCAAGCACACTGTCATCATTTTAATATTGTTTGTCAACAAATTCTCAAAGTAAGCACAGAATTCATGAATAGAAGAATTGTGCTGCCTAGAGGCTTCTCCATGCTGGAAGGTTATCCCTGGGCAATAGGAAAGGACCTATGTGATCTATTGGTTTCTCCCACTTCTAACTTTGATTTTTAACTATGAACTGGTGGCTCTTACTGTGAGACAGTAAACATATCTGTTCTGAGAATATGATGGAGAGCTGTCATTTCAAAGTATTTCAAAGTCCAGGGACTGGACGAGGTATAGACTGTAGTGTGTTGTGTGAAGCTTTGGTGTTTGAATGATGTCCTGTGTTGTTTCCTCAGATGCTTTGTAGATTACCATGTTGAAGAGATGTGCTTTCTGGGTTAGGGGGGCTTCTTTCTGTCAGAAATCTTACAGTAGTATGTAAGTTATCAAATTCACATAGAACAGAAAATCAAAATGTCTTCTCTTGTTTCTCAGTCAACAAGAAGTGCAGTTATCATTCATTTACTGTCTTAATTATGTTTTTTAAATAATATGAATTCTTTCAAAATCATCAATGCCTGGCTGCAAAAGGAAAATTTTGACCAAAATATAAATCTATAGCATGTCATCTTGAGGATGTGAAAAATTATATCCTGTAAGGTCCAATGCTTTGTATTGATCTTACAGAAGAGACAAATCTCATGGGTCAAAGTTGAAGTGATATGGACAAGAAAAATCAATAATAATTTCAAAAATAGACATTTTTTTATCTCCTTTTACTAATTCATGGAAAAAAAAAAAAAGCACCATAAGACTTGCACATTATCGATGTTTTAGAGATTACTACTGGTTTGTTTATTTTAATTAATTATGTTTTGGAAAATACTTTGTGCCAGCATCCTCTTGGCAAAAAAGGTATTTTTGAAGCTGAAATCAAGTATTTCTATCCCAATAGATCTGGCTTCTGTTGTGGCATGGCTAGTACAAGGGTTTTGGTACCTTGAACACATAAAAAATTACAGCTTTCCTTCTTTCTTCAGTAACAGTCAGAATTGCCTGTGACAGAAGGACTGCTGAAATTCTGTGATGAATCTCACTGGCTGCTTTCTGACTCTGCTGTTACTGCCTCCCTAGGCCTTTTCCCATGTCCTTTGAAGGCAAAACCAGGAGGTAACAGGTACCTGTGCTCCAGCTGACTCATTCTCATCCTGGTGTAATAATGGAGTCCCATCTATATTGTCATGGCTAGTCAAATTAGTTGAACAAATTTCAGCAAATATTTTCTTTTCTCCTGCTGTTCCTGAGATTGTAAGCACCAGTGGGCTACGCAGGGCTACCGGTTGTTGCAGATGCCAGCCCTTTAAGCATTAACCTCCAGAACTTCTCTGAAATTTTATCTGTGCAAAAGGATTTTTAGTGCCACAGACCTCTCTATACTTTCTGACTGCTTTTGCTAACTCATATTTAACAAATCTTAGTCTTTTTAGATGTGGAAAGATCTAGATTTTTCTTTGTTTTGTTCAAATAAAAACAGATCCTCTGGGCTGGAATTTTTTTAAAGCTTTCTGTCACTGAATCAATGGTAGCAGATTTAGAGTAAAGCTGATTGCTTGTGAAACTTTGCAGTCACTGAGGCCCTTGATCAGGTGTCTGGCCACAGGGGATGGGAAAGGAGGCACACTGCCCTATCTGCCCTTAAAAAGAGTCCAAATCTAGGAGAAACCTCCTTGGCTGAAAGTATTCCAGAGCTTCATTGACTCCTGGAGGTTTGGATTTGATCTAGCATTATTTCAGGCTTCAACAGGAAAATTTCATGCAGCTTTACCTCTTACCCACTCTTTGCCAGCACACAGAAATTCAGCTGAGAGCTGCTTAGCTTTTTTCTTTCTCTCTTAGGAAAATAAAGCTGTTGTGGATTTTTGCCATATACAAATAAACCACCTCTACCAGTCAAAGTGGTCCCTCCGTAGTGTTTTGCATGACACCCGCTCATCAGTGAATATCTATGTGTATCTATGTGCTGGCATGATCACATTAGTGGGTTTGTTGATGACTAAAATGGAGGCTAGTGCTCTGCAGCACATGCCAGAAAAAAAAATTCTTTTGGCAGGCACCCTGGAGACAGCTTATTCATTTAAAAAAATAAAACTAAGTTAGAAACCACATTTGAATTATTTTGTTAAAGGGCTCAGGAAAATGCTTCATCCATGTTCTTTCTTTCAGTAAGTACTCCCAGTATTTTGCTCCTTCCTATTTATTGTGTTGTGGCCTCTTGGTTGAAGAGAATGAAAACGGACATAAACTAAACTGCTGTTAATTGTTGTTATTATTTAAAGTCCTCAAAATACTGTACTGAATAGACCACTGTGGAAGGTGTCAACCATCAGGAGTGGTTCTGGCTCCTCCTCAGAGCCTATTGCAAAAAGCATGCCTTGTGCCTTTGCATAGGAAAACTTGCCAACCAGAGACCTTGTGTGTGGGGGCTGGAAACAGGGCAGGAGAATCCCACACACCTAATTGCAGTCTTTAATATGGCACAATGTTTATCAACCATTAAAAAATCAATTGTTTTATTTCTAAGCTCTTCTAATTGAACATTAGTCACACACTCTCCCTTGCTCTCTACTTGCTGTGCTAAAAATCACAACCCTAAAAGTGCTTACTTGAAAGATTCCATAATTAAGGAGCCACTTAGTCCAGGAATGTCCTTTCCCAGAGACAGCAGACATCCTTTTTGGTGAAGGATTACACCTTGTGTAGCCAGTGGCAGAATCCAGCTAAGAGTATATAGAATCATAGGAACCTTCCGTTTGGAAAAGAAATTTGAGTTCAATCAATAGCCCAGCACTGCCAAGTCCACCACTAGACTGTGTTCCTAATGTCACATCTATCCATTTTTTGGACATTTCCAGGAATGATAATTACACCACTTTCCTAAGCAGCCTGTTCCAATACCTGACAACCCTTCCAGTGAAGAAATTTTTCCTAAAATCCCATCTAAATCCTGCCTCTCCTTCCCCCCCAGTTCAACTTGAGGCAGTTTCCTCTTGTTCTATCATTTGGGAGAGGAGACCAATCTGGCAACACTCTCATTTTAGGCAGTTGTAGAGAGTGATAAGGTCCCTCCTGAGCCTCCTTTTCTCCAGACTAAGCATCCCTGGCTCTCTCAGCTGCTCCTTACAAGACTTGTGCTCCAGACCCTTTGCCAGCTTTATTCCCTTCTTTGCACCTGCCCCAGCATGTCAATGCAGAAGGGGGCCCAGAACTGAACGCAGGATTCCAGGTGTGGTGTCACTAGTGCCAAGTATAGGGGGACAAGCACGGCCCTGGTCCTGCTGGCCACACTGTTGCTGATCAAGGCCACGATGCCCTTGGCCATTGACCAGGGCAAATGCTGGCTCATGCTCAGCCACTGTCGACCAGCGCCCCCAGGTCCGTTTCTGCTGGGCACTTCCTAGCCGCTATTCCCCAAGCCTATAGCATTTAAAAAGTGCAGTGGGAAGTGGATGGAAGGAGTGTAACGGAGCAGATTGAAACAGAGAAAGAAAAACAAAAGGTACAAATTTCTACCAGTTTCCTCAGGCGTCCATAGCAGCTGCTTAATGATACATGTATCATTATATCTTGGAGTAGTTGGAGGGCAGAAGCAGACTTGATTACACTACAGACAATTGTTTCACAATAATTCTGGACCATTTTTCATTAGCTGTCTCCCCTCACAGCAAAACAAGGGATAATTTTTTTCCTAAAAAATCTTATACCTCTAGAAGGTTGTCCAATAGTTAAAGATTTTTAATAATTCATCATGCGAAACATCTTGAGCTAAATACTAAATTTCCCAGCAATAACAACAAAAGATTAATGAAAGGAGCTGAGGTTAACTTGCTCTGATAGAAACAAAAGGGTAAATAAGAAGAATGATGCTATCACTTTTCCATGAGTTATCAGTACATTTCTATCACACCTTCTGCTTTGACAAGTTTTGTCACTCAGTCTGTTGAGCCAAAACAGTTCATTCGAAGGAAGCTGATTAAGTAACTGATTAAAAGAAAACAGCAGATTTGTCTGCCTATAATCATTTACCATGACACAAGCATTAGTAGCAGCCCTTATTGGTGAGTGCAGCTGCTGACACTACCTTTCACAAAAGAAAAGGACTTCTGGTTTTGATCACCTAGACCAGCGGGCCTCAAGGTGATATGACTGTAGAGATGTGAGCAACAACTTTTATGGCAATTACTTTGTTTTCTTCCTTTTGAACCACCTTTATAAAGAAATGTCTCATTCATAGTAACATTTATATGTGGTTCTCCTGACTTCACGAGATGGACTGAATGTACCCAGCTGAGCAAGGAGCAATTTGTAGGAAGAGAAGCCTTGGTAATTCTTTTAGGTCTGCTTCCCAAGACACACACTTTGATTGTTCCACCTTGGCTTTCCAGCATGGGTAAAGCAGGTGATGGTGGCGGTCTGCATAATTTTCAATTTGTTCCTAAAACTTGTTTTGGGAGCCTGAGGATGAAGTTGGATACCTAGGATTTACCAAAGCATATTAAAGAAGTGAAATGAAAGGAACTGAGAGTGAGAGACTGAAACCAACATCTTTGCTTTTCAATATGACATAAGGGGTCTATCTGGCTACGTGCCGTGGTGTGTGATTAGCCACATCAGGCTCTTCCTGTGAGATGTTTTGACTGTGGCTGTGATTGGTTAAGCACTAGCTGCCTGCCTTTTGAAAATCCGCTAACTCCGGAAGTCAAAGCAAGAGGCCGTTGCTGTTCAGGAAAACAATGTGTCCAGGAACTCTATTTCCAAATTCTAGTTCTGTGAGCAAAATGATGTGAAGCAGCTTCTGGAAATGGAAAAATTATAAATTTTTATTCTTTGTTGTGCAAGAAGAAAATGCATTTTTATTTCCTCAAAGGAACACAAAATTTCAAATTACAAGAAAAAAAA
>VXBU01012064.1:15672-27288 GCA_013400315.1 Bombycilla garrulus
ACAGCTTCTGAACATGATGCAGTATTGCCATAGAACAGATTTTTTTTTTTGTGTTGTGGTATCCCTCAGCATTCCTTAATGCAATGGAAATATTCATTTAATTAAAGAAGCTGAGTAAGGCCAACATCAGTCTCTGGAAATCCTGCCCTGAATATTTGTATGTGACTGAAAATGAAATAACTGGATCTCACTGTAACCATAATGTCAGGCCACAGGATGCTTGCACCTGTTCAGTTTTGCAATGTCAAAGTGTGAAAAGTGAGTTGCAGTAAAAGGCAGGCTGCAAGTTAGGCTCTCAGTGAAGTTGCAAATTTCACGTGTTTCAAACTTGGTCATATTCTAGAGTTTGTAGGTACAAATCTTATCAATCACTTTCTACATTGTTCTAAAAGACAGAAAAAAATGGAGAAAAGCAAGGAAAATTAACCTCAGGTTTGACCTAGCACTTTATAAACCTAGTCATGACTAATCTGTCTGGAAGAAGAGTAGATAAATTCTCTGTAGGCATTATTTTAATTGATAAGCCAGCATCTTTAATGCAGTGTCCAGAAGCAACATGTAGCTGTTTTCCTCAGACATATAATTTGACCGATGTGGCAATTCAGTGTTATAAAGTGATATGAAGGGCACTGGAATTTGATTTAGAATACAATACAGTTAAGTAAAGTCATATGGCTGTGCCCTCATTTAGTGTTTTTTTCTAACAACAGTAAGAACCATCCCCAGTGACTGAAGATGCAGAATTTGGCTTCTCCCTTTACCTGTTCTCTTAGCAGCTGTACATCCCAACTGTGTTAATGTTTGAAGACACGTTCTTCATAGCTCAGCTTCAGGGCAGCATGATATGATCACAGAAAACTGCTCTTTTTGCTGTGACTTGAGAAACCTGCATAATTCCATTGGCATGGGGGATCAAGATGTGAAGGTATCTTAACTGCATCCTTAACTGTGCAGAGCAACATTATTTTGTAGTGCTTAACCTCTTTACAGTCCTGAAAGACTGTAATGAAACTAAGGATACTGAGAGTTATTTTTCAGGGCCTATCTTGTGCTTTAAAGCTGTCCATTTTTCTCTCAATCAGGCATAACAATGACAAGACATTTCTTGTCTGGATTAATGAAGAGGACCACACCAGGGTGATCTCCATGGAAAAGGGTGGCAACATGAAACGGGTGTTTGAAAGATTTTGTCATGGTTTAAAAGAGGTAGTAACTCAATGAATTTATTATGCCTATTTGTTTATTGTTGGGCTGTTGTCAGCATTACTTAGCATGATTAACACTGAACTGACATCTCCAGAAGCAACAAAATAAAGTAACACCAGTTCAAGTAGCAACCCACATTAATAGCAGTTAAAGAAGAATTGTTAGCTGAGTCGTAGGAAAAATAGGTGCAATTTCATTTTAGCTTTTATATTACAATCTTCAGCACTGAATGACTAAAGAAAAGTTTTTTCTTTTTCCTTGGAACAATTCTTTTATTCCTTTTACTCTGGAAAAGCAGCTTTCACTCCAGATTCTCTGGATTTCTATACTCCGCTGTCTCAGGAAATCCCCAACTGCTCTATAGCTTATACAGTTGTACACTCCCATATTGCTTCAAAGCCACTAGCATAGGCCTTCACCTGAAAAAAACCCAAACAAATACCACATTGCAAAGTAGGGAAATCAGGGAACTATAATGGGTTCTACATGTATATTAACCGGAAAAGGAAAGTCAAAGAAGGTGTAGCCCTCCTGATAAACAATGCTGGTGAATTGGTAACAATGGATGAGAAGGCTGAGGTACTCAACAATTTTTTTCCTCAGTCTTCAATGGCAGCCTCTCTTCCCACACTTCTGTGGATAGACAGCAGGATGGGGACTGGGGAGCAAACTGCTTCTCACTGTAAGTAAAGATCAGGTTCACGACCAACTGAGGAACCTGAATGTACAAAAGTCTATGGGACCCAATGATATGCAACCCAGACTCCTGGAGGAAATGTCTGATGTAGTTGCCAAGCCACTCTGCATGATATTTGAAAAGTCTTAGCAGTCAGGTGAAGTCCCAGGTGACTGGAAAAAGGGTAACATTGTCCCCATCTTTAAAAAGGGTAGAAAGGAGGACCCTGGGAAGTACTGACCTGTCAGCCTCACCTCTGTGCTTGGGAAGATCATGGAACAGATCCTCCTAGAAGCTATGTTAGGGCACATGGAGGCTAGGGAGGTGATTCAAGGTAGCCAGCACTACAGAACCAAGGGCAAGTCCTGCCTGACCTACCTAGTGGCCTTCTATGATGGGGTGACTACATCAGTGGACACAGAAATAGCTACAGATATCATTTATCTGGGCTTCTGTAAAGCTTTTGACATGGTTCCTCCAACATCCTTCTCTCTGAACTGGAGAGAGATGAGGGATGGATTTGATGAGTGGACTGTTATATAGATAAGAAATTAGTTGGACAGTCACATCCAGAGGGTAGTGGTCAGTGGCTCAGAGTCCCAATAGACATCAGTGGCAAGTGGTGTCCTTCAGGGGTCTGTACTGGGGCCAGTGTTATTCAATGTCTTCATCAAGAACATAGACATAGAGGGATTGAATGCACCCTCAGCAAGTTTGCAGATGACACCAAGCTGAGTGGTGTGATTGACATGCCTGAAGGACAGGATGCCATCCAAAGGGACCTGGACAAGCTTGAGAAGTGGGACCATGGGAATCTCATGAGGTTTAATAAAACCAAGTGCAAGGTGCTGTACCTGGGTAGAGGCAACCCCCGGTATCAATACAGGCTGGGGCATGAACACATCAAAAGCAGCTCTGCTGAGAAGGCCATGGAGGTGCTGGTGGATGAGAGGCTGGAGATGAGCTGGCAATGTGTGTTTGCAGTCCAGAAAGCCAATTGTATCCTGGGCTGCATCAAAAGAAATGTGGCCAGCAGATCAAGGGAGGTGATGCTGCCCTTCTACTACGCTAATGTGAGACCCCACCTGCAGTGCTGCATCCAGCTCTGGGGTCCCCAGCACAGGAAGGACATTGACCTGTTGGAGTGAATTCAGAGGAAGCCATCAAGATGATTAGAGGGATGGAACACCTCTGCTATGAGGAAAGGCTGAAAGAATTGTGTTTGTTCAGCCTGGAAAAGAGGCGGCTTTGGTGTGACCTAATTGCAGCCTTGTGGTACCTGAAGGGAGCCTACAAGAAAAATGGAGAGAGACTGTTTACAAGAGCATGTAGTGATATGACAAGGAGGAATGGGTTCAAATTGAAAGAAAGTAGGTGTAGATTAGATATTAGGAAGAAATTCTTTACTGTGAGGGTGGTGAGGCACTGGCACAGGTTGTCCAGAGAAGTTGCAGATGCCCCATCCTTGGAAGTGTTCAAGGCCAGGTTGGATGGGGCTCTGATCAACCTGGTCTAGTGAAAGGTGTCCCTACCCATGGCAGGGGGATTGTAACTAGATGATCTTTGAGGTCCTTTCCAACCCAAGCCATTATATGATTCTATGACTATCTGATTGAGGAAGTGGTCCCTGAAGGCAAGATCGGAGCATCTCTAAGAAATTTTGAGTATGTGATGAGTTTGGGAACATGGAAAACCAAAAGAGCCTAGTGCATGCTTCATTGGCATCTGGGTGGTTCACTAGGATCTGGTATGCTTTTTAGGCATATCCGTGAGACTGAATAATGTACAGGATTTGGGTCTAAGTGACATAGCTTGTGGATGTTGTTTCCATGTTTTTCTCTGCTACTGTGCTTATTTCTTGTTCAAGAGAAGCGGACCTCTGGACATTGACATATGAAGTGGTCAGATAGCTTTGGAAACTGTGACCAGAGCAAGTGTATGAGGCAGGAAGTCAGATCTAGTTTGTTACAAGCAATTTCTGTGTCCTCACACAATATTTAAATGTCAGGAGAGTCCATTATTCTGCATAATGGAAATATTTGCCTATATTGCAGAGGACTTGTGAACCTGAACTGGCATAGGTATCTGATTCTCTTCTGACAGTGGTTTTACTGAACTGAAATTGTATTTGGGTCACAGAATTAAGTCTCAGAAGTGTATCTGAGTGGACAAAATAGTGGCTTATTCAAAGGTCAACAGCCCTTTGTGATATTTCTTAGGATATTGATTTCAGTCTCCTTTGTAACTGGGTTTTAGAATTACTGATGAAAATCATTAGAGAGGACCTATGTAGTCTTTTCATAGTGGAAGCAGGGCTATGAAATTTAAGCATTTAGAAATCAAGTGTCCTTCACCTAGCATCATGTAATAACCTTGGAAATTATATAAAACTGGGCTTTGGCTCCTTTTGTTTGCTGCACAGTATTTGAGATGTTTGGACTTGTGTTTTGCAACTTTGCTCTAAAAGCACCTAGGCTATAAAGTCATTTATACTATAGGTACAAGTCAGAATTATTATGTAACCATATAGTTTCATGGACTAAGGCCATTTAATAATGTGCTAAAGAGCCTTCAAGTTAATGGTAGTTAGAAAATGATGAAGAAACTTTTGTAATATTCACTGGGGAACTTGTTGCCTGATGAATACAGAGGTTCATACTAGAGTCAAACCAGACTTTACTTGAGTATATCTATATGCACCTCCATCTGTAAATAGTGAAGTTAATCATCAACATAGATACAAAGTGAAAAAAAATTCATCTATAAACAAATGTCAGAAGATGAGATGTTTGTATACAGTTTTTTCTTTTTCCTCTTCTTTTTTTTTTTTACCTTCATAGGTAGAAAGATTAATTAAAGAACGAGGCTGGGAGTTCATGTGGAATGAACGTCTTGGATACGTTCTGACTTGTCCTTCAAACCTAGGAACTGGTTTACGTGCTGGAGTCCATGTAAAGCTGCCAAAGCTTAGCAAGGTACATAAATTGTTTAAAAGGCCAGAGATGTAAATTAGGTCTTCATGTGATTTATAAAAAAACAAATAAAAAAATGTCAGTTGACAGCAATTGGATGTTTGCAAGATGTGCAACAGCCATGTCCCAGGCATAATGCATGACTGACCATACTTGTATCATGAAAATGATTATATTTGTTTTGGAAATTAGTCTACTCAGCAGACAAACACCAAGACAGGCTATAATCCAAAGACAGAGGAAGTTGTCTCTGCCTGTCTTTCTGGAAATGGTATTAGATAATGGATAATAACAATAAGCCAGGCACAAGACAATATGCACAAACCTATTTCTTCTCTTAGGATCCTAGGTTTCCAAAAATCCTGGATAACTTGAGGCTACAGAAGCGTGGCACTGGTGGAGTGGACACAGCAGCTGTAGCAGATGTGTATGATATCTCCAACCTGGACCGCATGGGTAGATCAGAGGTAACCTGTTTGTTTTATTCCTTGCTTTTAAACTCAGATCTGCACTAAGACCATTTCCCTCCATCTGAGTTCACTAGGAATTCAGAGTCATTTTTTGGAGTTATGGCAGTTCTTTCTCCTTGTAAATTTGATCCAGTGAAAAGGCTTACACAACAAAAAATTACTATTGTGCATGCAGTGTTTGCCAAATATGACAAGTTCCTGAGCAAGTTCCATAAATGTGACTGGTTTACATCATATGCTGAAGCATTTTGTTGAAAGCATGCAGGTACTAGAAATATTTGGTTGCGGTAACAGAATTCCCTTAGGACAATGTTTCCCAGCATCACAGCATGAACTTTTATACCTGAATACCTCCTGGAGTACACAGCTATGAGCTAGGTGTACAGGTTGTCTCTTCAGTGCTGGGCATGTGCTAGGTATCTAAGAATCATAGAATCATAGAATGGTTTGGGTTGGAAGGGACTTTAAAGATCATCTAGTTCCAACCCCTCTGCGATCAGATGGGATGTCACCAACTAGATCAGATTACCCAGGGCCCCATCAAGCTTGGCGTTGAACACTTCCAGGGATGGGGCATCTGCAACTTCTCTGGACAACCTGTGCCAGTGCCTCACCACCCTCACAGTAAAGAATTTCTTCCTAATATCTAATCTACACCTACTTTCTTTCAATTTGAACCCATTCCTCCTTGTCATATTACTACATGCTCTTGTAAAAAGTCCCTCTTCATTTTTCTGAATGAGGTTCACTGGAGTTGTACACTGCGAACAGAGCTGCATACTGTACATTGGACAGGTATCTGCTGTACCCAGTGCAAAATGCTGAGGAAAGAAGCAGGATTTTAGGACTAGCCCACACAGGGAATCAAGCACTGACATTAAGAGTGGATTAACATGCAGTTTTCCTTTTAGGATTCACAGTCATGCACTTTCACTGTATTGAGTTTGGCTGGGCTGGCATTAATTTTCCCCTGTGCAGCCCCCCTAGTGCTGTGTTTTGCATTGGTAGCCAGAAAGGCGTTGATAACACACCAGTTTTGGCTACTGCTGAGCAGCACTGGTGCAGCATCAGTGCTGTCTCCAACATTATGCCCCTCTCATCAGTAGGCTGAGGGTGGGCAATATCTTGAGAGGGTGCATAACCAGGACAGCTAACCCAAACTGACCAAAGGGATATTCCATACTGTATGACATCTGTTCAGATATAAAAGTTAAGAAAAGGAGGAGGAAGGAGGGAGGGAATTTTTTATTTACAATGTTTGCCTTCTGGAGCAACAACTACGCATGCTGAAGCCCTGCTTCCTGGGAAGAGGCCATAGATCACTTGCTAACAGGAAGTAGTGAATAAAATCTTTGGGGTTTTTTTCCATTGCTTGTACGTGTGCGAGCTTTGCTGTTTCTTTAGTAAACTGTCTTTATCTTGACCTATGAGGTTTTTTTTCCCATATTATTTTCTCCCCCCATCCAGCAGAGGAAGGGACTGATAGAGTGGCTTGGTGGGCAACTGACATCCAGCTAAGGTCAACCTACCACATCAAGTTAGTTTAAACAGCTGTGGCCAAAAGTCTAGTCCTGCCATCCTACCAACTCCCAGTCATGTGAAGGAACCCCCACTTCCTTTCTCTACCCCATGCATTCAGAAGCTTTCAGGGCTCATGCTACTACTGGATTGGGGTAATTAGTGTGTATCGTCCTCTCCTTACACTCCCATTCCAATTAGTTTCAGTTGACTGTTTTCTCATAGGAGAACATAATTTTTGTTTTTTCAGTCACTCAAAGAACTATATGGATCTAAAATTAAATAGCAAATAACTATACTAGTATCTTAATATCACAGAATAGGTTTTAGTTTCTACAATTGACGGTGTATATAGATTATCCTCCCCAATTCACTAGTGTCCATTTGGATGCGGTGCATTCTTTCTTCTACAGTACTGACTGTATATTGAATAAAGCTGTTGTACTTTACAGAATATAGGCAAACAACAGTCTAAAGCATCATGAAGTAAGCACATATGTACAGATGCTTTAAGCATGCTAAACAGTAAGGGAGGGCTATGATTGATTCTTTGAGTCATTCTGGTATTACTCATATATCTCATTACTATCCATCAAGAAAATACAACTATCCTACTTTCTACAGAAGAAAGAAAAAGTGCCAATAGTCTTCACAGTCATTTACCAAAAGTGAGACCAACATTCCATAGCTTTTAAGCCCAAACACATTTGGATAAAGGCATTAATCCAAACCTCACAATATGCTGTTGGCAAAACACCAGAACCTCTTTACTTACATTGGCATTTGTTGCTTCAGAGAGAACTGCCCAGTGACTCTAAACATCCATGGCACTACCTTTTAATTTTCTTTGTCCTAATATGTAAATTGTGAGAACACAGCAAATGGGAATCCATGGCATTGACATGCTGTAGTTCTCGGCATCTTGTATTCTCAGAGTGGTAACATTTGAAATAGGTCTCTAAACTCATGCCTAAACCTTTTATTTAAGCATTTCTATTTGTCTATTTGTATAGGGATATGTGTAGGAGCAGAATTTGGTGGAAATTAGGGGACTATTTGAAAATTTCTAATGTCAGAAGGCCAAGCTCAGCATGAACAGGAGAAGGGGTAGGGAGAAGGGAATTACTCTGGGCTTCCACTTGACCAATGCATGACCCATATTTCCTGTTTCACAGCATGTGTGATCTCTGTGTCCAGGTCATGATTCTCCATGGGTCTGGCTTTACTTGCAGTCTTTGCCATAAAAGCCAATTTTTTTCCTTCCTCTATTAACAGCATTGCCTAAATCTTTTATTATTACTGTTTTTTTCTCTTGTTGTAGGTAGAACTAGTTCAGATTGTCATTGATGGAGTCAACTATCTAGTTGACTGTGAGAAGAAACTGGAAAGAGGTCAAGACATTAAAGTACCACCACCATTACCTCAGTTTGGCAGGAAGTGATCTTGTGGCTGATGTCTGTTATTGATAAAAAATATGGCTGCCATTTTGGCAGAAAGGCACCTCTGTATATCTCTATTTAAATACCTTGTTTAATAAAACACTGCCTGATACCAAACATCTCTCTAGATGCCTGGTCACACTAACAGAAAATAGTCTTAGTGCAGCTTTATTAGGACAATCACTTTGTAGGAACTGTTTCCCTTTTCCCTTTGTCTTCTCAGCAACCTTTACCTACGCTTTGAACCTTTCTTTCTTTGCTGATGATAAAGAAAGTATTACTTGAATAATGCAAAAGGCACAAATACATAACTCTAGCTTGTATGTACACTTATGACCACATTTATGCAGACTTCTGAGCAGCTGAGTTTTATTCATAGAAGCACTTCTCTTGAGTGCCTGTCCAGAGTACAAAAATCTCTCAGTCTGAAGGGAAGGTGCTTGCAACGGCCTCATTACTTTTTCAGCATTCAACACCATGTTCAAAAGTTAACTAGAGCAAGCAGCTGCAAATGGCTTCAGTCTCTGGAGTCTGCCACTTAACCTGTCATCTGGAACCCATTGGTGTCTCTGTATGGGAGATGTCTTTTCTCTGTCTGGGACTGGTTTGCTGACAAACTTCTTTACCATATCATCCCAAACCCTCAGACTTTCTTAGCCCTGGTGGAGAGTTCACCAGGTCACTTTCAGGTGTTTCCCTCAGGTACCACCTATGGCCTTAGACTGCAGCAAGCTGAACCAAAAATCAGAACTAACAAATATCAGTTTGCTGATATTCTGTATCCAACAGAAACCTGCCCAGCATGACCTCTTCCAGTCTTTTCCTGCAGATTTCTGGTCACAGGTAATAGGGACCAGACTCCATCATTAGTCACCCAAGTGCCCAGGATGTACTGGAATACAGTACCCTGAGCAAAAGCTTCTCAGTGCTCACCACTGTTCTATGTGGTGAGCAGCTTGGAAAAACAGCAGACAGAGTCTCTTTGCTTATCTTTTGCATATGATACATATTCAGTGTTTCACAGTAACCTGATGGGATTTCTCCTTGAGCCAGGTGTTATGAGCTCTCAGAGCTCCCATCTCCGTTTGGGTTTTGTCTTACAAATACCCATGCCTTAGAAAGAGCGAGAAAGACACCTCGGGTGGTGTTGGAAACAAAAAAGGTTTATTAACTTCCAAAATAACAAACTCTCTAAAGAAAAAAAGCCGTGCCAGAGACCACAGGTTTATGCCTCTGCTACACACCCCCAAAATTCCACAAAGTTTCCTTAGGCAGTGCTTTTTATGGCTTAGGCGGGGCTTTGGCAGTCATCCAATACAGGTAGCTCTAGGGGTGGGGTGATGTCCAGGAAGTCCAATGAAGTGTCCTGGTTCAGAACCATTCCAAATTGGGAAAGAATGCTCGGGCTCTTTACCTTTTAAGGGGGACAAAGACAGCTTCACATTTCTTCTNACTACAGAAATAGCTTCTGTAAGATGTCAGAAACTTCCCCCATGTCTAACAGTCAGTTGTAGCCAGCTTCAAGACACATTTGCCACTGGCCAAAGCTGAGCCAATAAGCACTGGTGGTAGCACCCATCTGATAACATTTAAGAAGGGGGAAAAGGTTCTGTGCAACAGCAGCCAGAAGAGAGGAGTGAGAATATGTGAGAGAAACAACTCTGCAGATACCAAGGTCAGTGAAGAAAGACAGCAAGAAGATGCTCCAGGCTCCCTCATTCCCTGTCCTTGTATACTGCTTGGAGGGAGGAGTTAGAGAATTCAGGAATGAAATTGAGCTCAGGAAGAAAAAGGGGGGAAGGTGGTTTAAGGGTTTTTTTTAAATTAATTCTTATTATCCTACTCTGACCTTTGATTGGCAATACATTTAAATTAATTTCCCCAAGTCAAATCTGTTTTGCCTCTTATGGTAATTGCTTAGTGATCTTCCTTTCCTTATCTCAACCTACAAGTCTTTTATCTTTTTTTTTTTTTTTTTCCTACCCCCTTTCTATATGAGGAAGGGGAGTGATAAAATGGTTTGGTGGGCACCTGGTATCCAGACAAGTTCAATCCACCACAGGTCCCTTAATGGTACCTGGTCAAGGATCTTTTTAATGCAAAAGGGGATAAAAAGAAAGGAGGGAAGCAAAGAACAACACACAGAAGATACAAACCTGACCAACAGACAATAAGTGAGGCAATAGCAAGAACCAAACCTGGTCAGTTAAAGTAATTGATAAGAGTATGAGTAAGGTGTGAACATCTATTTTAGTGAGATTATCTGATCAAGAACCTTGTCAAAATGGGATAAGGAAATGGGTGAGGTAATAAGCAAAGCATCTAGACCTGACAAACAAGTGGCCATGACTGAAGGAAAGTCCAAAGGAAAGTCCAGGGGCTGAGACTGAGCTGTACAGGGGGGTTCTCGACTTCAGGGATATCCGAGCAGCAGCCCCCAGCCTCATCAGGACCTGGAAGCCCTCAGCAGCCAACCAGGTGAGGAGGGGCTGGTGGCAGGAGAAACCAAGGGAGATTTAAATGGTTCCAAGGAGCTCACCACATCAGTGAGGGAATGGCATGGCAGTTCACACGGTAGGGTGATCAGGTAGAGCTCCTCTCTGACCATCTCTGAGAAGCCAATAGAGGCAGCAGACTCAGCAGCTGATAAGAAAGAGCAAAGAGATCCTTTTAGCCCCAGTCTTGTTAGTGTACTAGTTCAAGCTTCCTCAGTTATGGTGTTTCCATGCAGTAAAGCTCAATCCCATGTAGCTGCAGGAGTCACTGAACCAGCTATGTCAGTCTTCCAGCCAGCTGGATCTGATAATGGTAGATGCAGCTCTCCAGGTCGCAGACTGCCAGGATTGCCTGATGCCACTTTGTGAGGCTGGAGCTGACAAGCAGTCCTTTTGTAGAAGGTGTGCTGTGGTTGAGGAGCTGTGTTGCCAGATGTCTTGGTTTAAAGGACAGGTATCTGCCAAGGAAGGCGGGAACCTCTCTTGGAATGGAAAATATGACCCCCCCCCCCCCTTCCCTTCAAATTATTATAACTTTGAAATTACAGGGCTTTCAGGCAAAGATATGGGAAAAGGAATAACAGTTCTTTATCTAGGATCTATATAATAGCAAGATAAACAAACAACAACTACGGCAGCAACAACAAACAAACCCAGATATCCAATAACAGCCTTCTCTCGGCTGTCAAGCACTTTTCTCTTTGATGTAGTTATGGTCACAGCTGGCAGGGGTGCTGTTGGCTCCAGGCTGTGCAGGACAGGTGCAATGATTCTCCTACGGCTGCAGGGGGCGCTGAGGCACGAGCCCAGCCGCCCCTCTCTACTATACGCAGTAATGGC
>VXBU01012065.1:11331-25465 GCA_013400315.1 Bombycilla garrulus
AAATATTTATATATTTATTTATATACCTAATTTCATCTTCATCCCTGAAGAATTTCCCTTTTGATGTTAAATTTGCCAACTTGGCCTTATCATTTCCTTGCAAATATTCTAAGCTTGGCAAACAAGGAGTGTAAAGTCATTTATGCCTCCACAGCTATTGGAAAAGCTGGTGATATTTCATCCAGTTGAAGTTTATTTTTCGTTTTTTTTTTTGCTGGAATAAAAATAAAACAGAATTGAGGGAACCCAAAAGCGTTGGGTGTTGCAGTTGTTTTGCCATCATGGAAGGCTTTCCAAGGAGCTGTGTTTGTCATGTCTGAGGGGATGGCTTTAGGAAAGGGGAGGAATGTTTTCCTTGCAGAATTTTGTGGATTTCAGGAGGAATCCGGCCAGGGCTGCCCTCAGGCTGTGAATGGCCCCAGTGTAGTTTTTGTGAGGCCTTCCCAGAAATCAGGAGTTCCTTGGAAATGAACCCAGGAATGTCATCAAACGGCTTGGGATGAGATCAGGGGGGCTGTGGGCTCCCAGATTTCACCACAATCCCAAAAGGAACATCCCCAAAAGGAACATTTCCAAAATGAGCATTTCCAAAAGGAACATTCCCAAAGGGGAACATTCCCAAAAGGAACATTCCCAAAAGGAACATTCCCGAAAGGAACATTCCCACAGAGGAACATTCCCAAAAGGAACATCCCCAAAAGGAACATTCCCAAAGGGGAACATTCCCAAAAGGAACATTCCCAAAAGGAACATCCCCAAAAGGAACATTCCCAAAAGGAACATTCCCAAAAGGAACATCCCCAAAAGGAACATCCCCAAAAGGAACATTCCCAAAGGGGAACATTCCCAAAAGGAACATTCTCAAAAGGAACATTCCCAATGGGGAACATTTTCCCAAAAAGGGAACATTCCCCTCCATGATGGCACAAACACCCCAAAACTGAGGGATCCTTAAACTCTGGATCTTGGAAATTAACCCAGAAATGTCATCAAACAGCTTGGGACGAGATCAAGGGGGCTGTGGGCTCCCAGTTTTCACCCCAATCCCAAAAGGAACATTACCAAAAAGAGAACATTCCCACAGGGGAACATTCCCAAAAGGAACATTCCCACACCCTGAAAGCACCAACACCCCAAAACTAAGGGATCCTTAAACTCTGGATATTGGAAATGAACCCAGAAATGTCATCAAGCAGCCTGGGACAGGATCAGGGGGCTGTGGGCTCCCAGCTCTCCCCACATTCCCACTCCACGATGTCACCACACCCCAAAACTGAGGGATCCTTAAGCTCTGACTCCCTGTGTACTGGGAAGGTTTCCCCTCATCCCTCCAGGACTCTTCCTTAGCCAAGGATTCTCATCTTTTCCCTTTTTCCAGTGGCTGCAGAGCCTCGGGGGATCCTCCCACTCCTCTCTGGTGCTGCTGGGGCCCGGGGTCGTGATGGAAACACCTCGGGAGCTCCGTGGCCCTGGGCCCGCTGCTCTCCCTCAGCCACCCTGTGAGGAGGCAGAGCTCCTGCTGGCAGCCAGCTGGACAGGGAATAACCCCTGGGAAGGGCCTGGAGGAGCCGTGGAAATGCAGAGAGAAGGATTTCTTTCTGTGCTGTTCCCTCCAGGCTCACCAGCACAGCGGGGTTCACCTTCCACAGGTGCTCTGGTGGAAGTGGGGCCTGGTGGAACTGCTGGGTTCTGAGCAAGGCCTGTGGCAGCACAGCAAACACGTGGAGGAGTCTGGAAACTCTGAACTGCGGCTGTTTTTACTAAAAATGGCACCGCTGGCCTTGATTTATGAGCAAACAGAAGTTTGCAAATGGTTTTGAGAGCCTGGTCCAGAAATCCGTGAGCCTGATGTCATGTGGAGAGAGCCCAGAACACAAAATTATTTTTATGGACTTGTTAGCAAGTGTTATTAAAAAATTGAAATGTTCAGTTGGAATTTTTTTTTTTTTTTTTATTTGCTATGGGATAGGGGCAGAGCAAAAAAAGCCCTGGAATGGATGTGGACAAGACATTCCAGTTTTAGGCCACTCTTGCTGGCTCCAGATGAGAGCAGGGCTCTGCTGGAAGAGGGGATTGCAAAAGGGGATGTGAGGGAGGTCTGGAGAGCAATCATTTTAAACAGCCATGATGTCATTTCAGCTGAAAAATAATGTTGAAGTTTGGGCAAGCAGAGCCCGGGGCCAGCAGCCAGGGTGGGGAGGAACTGCAGCAAAATGGAAAGGCCAAAGCGTGGAAGGTCACGATGGAAAATCAAATCAGAATAACCCTGAGGAGAGGTGGATAAAAACCCTGGAATGTTCTGGGAGCAAGAGGATTCCCAGGACATGGAGGGGAGGAAGATGTTAAAACCATGGACGGGGTTTTCACTCTTCTGTCTGGGAGTCAGAAGCCAAATGTTGGGAGAGCTGGAGCAGAGGAGCAGCACCTGGAGGGTTGTTGTGACCTCAGACTGTGATCCCAGAGTGATCCTGAGCTCTTCTCCTGGGATTTAACCCAAATCCTGCACCCACCTCCTTTCCTGAGGAGGCCAAAACAACCAAGGGGCGTCGTTCCAGTGGATTCGGACACCAAAAATATCATTTCAGAGCTGCTTTGTGGGGTTTCTCCCTCATGGGCTGAAATGGAGAATCACCCTCAGGCCAGGCTGTAGGATCAGCCATTTCCATGGAGTTTTAAATAAATTCCCACTAACCCAGCCATAAAAAACTCAGGTTTGGTCAGCCTTGGATGGAGCCTCGCACATTCTGTCCTTTTTTTGTTCCCTGTTCCACCACAAACCTCCAGACCTGGGGAAAAAAAATCCCAACGAAGCAAGCGGAGGAAGGGGCACCTGCAGCTGGAAATGACAAAAAGCTCCTGTTTTAGGAGCAGATTTAGGACTTGGATCTCCCCAGGAACAACTTCTCTTCCCGCTGTGCCGGGAGCCAGGAATGAGCTCAGGCTGTGAGATCAGATTTTGCTGAGTCTACAGGGTCGAGCTTGTTCATTCCTCTTCTCCAGAAGTTCCCCTCTCCAAGCCATGCCTGGAAATCTGATTTCCTTGGAAAATCTCGGCCCTCTCAGCGCCTTTTGCTGCGTTTTGTGTCCGGGACGCTCCACTCTGCCAGCAGAAAAGTTGCTTTTGTCATTCCCGATTCTCCACCTGAGGCGTGGGGTTCCTGGAATTGTGTGAGCTTTTCCTGGAAGAAAGTGGTGGAGACCGGAATGGTTTGTGCAGAAAGCACTCCGAGGCTGGAAAAGATGTCCAGGAGGCAGCTGGAATTCAGGGAGAGCTCTTGGAATTCTCTCTCCTGGTGGGTGTTTGCCTGTCGATGTCACACCCAACGTGCTCTGGCTCGTGGCGAAGCTCAGGGAAGAACCTGACCTTGTGCTGGCCAAAAGGAACTGGAATTTTATGGAGGGAACGCTGCAGAAATGCACAGGGTTGATCTGGAATTCAAATTAAAGGAATTTGGGAGCATCACGGCCGGGCCAGACCTGTGTCCTTGCAGATTTTGGGTGGGAAGAGCGGTTCAGACCAAGCAAGGGCTGACTCTGGATCTCTCCACAGCCCACGATCCTGAAAATAATCATGGAAAAAAGAGTAGGTTTGCCCTCCAGGCTGTTTTTCAGCTCTGGGTGGGGTCGGGAGGAGGCATTGCCAGCACTCTCCAGAGCCAGTTCGTTCCTGGGAGATTTCTGGGGCTGAGCTTTTCTGGAAAACTCCAGAGGTTTGGATCAGTCTCCATCCTCCTTCTTTCTGGAGAACTTCCCACCCCTTGTGAGCCTGCACACGCCGTTTTTCCATCTCTCTGGAAGTGACAAAAAACCCCAAAACAACCCCAGAGCCTGGATGATGCTGGATTTTCCTCTGAGCTCATCGAGGATGTCCAAAGCAGCACCATTGGCAGATGGGGCCAAGAATCTGTAATGTCTCAAAGCTGAGCAAAATAAAATGTGTGTGAGGGAAGAGATGGGTGATAAGGGGAGCTGAGGGGGTGAAAGCCAGGAAAAAGATGGATTTGGGAGCCAGTGCTTGTCCCTAAAGCCACGAGGGTGTGAAATGAGCATTTCCACGAATGCAGGTGTTTGTTTGGACCTCTTTGATGAATTGTTCTGATTTTACATTTGTTAATTAATTGCCTTCAGGAAGGAGCTGCAGCTCCAGATTGAGGAGATTCTCCTGCATGGAAGTGTTTCCCGCTGTCCCCCAAGGTTTTTATTTCTGGAAATTCCTCTCTTTCTTATTTGGAAATTCATCTTTTTTTTTATTGGAGGAAATCTTTCTTTGGAGAGAGACAAAGTTCTCCTGCTGCTGAGGTGTCCCTGTCCTTCCCCACGCCCCGAGCATCTCTGTGGATCCGTCCAGGATTATCCTGGCAGTTCCCAAAGGAATTAAAAACAGGTTTTTTTGGGAAGAAAACTTCCTTGTGGTCTGCTGGGGATGAAATATCAGCTGAAAGGAGGACAGGAGAAAGGAACCAAGACAAAGCTCTGCTCCACCACCCCCAGAAGAGGGAGAATTTTATAATAAATCCATTTTTTTCTTATTCAAGATTCTCATTTTGCCTAAGGATAACGAGACCACTTCAAAGAACAAGATGGAAAATTCGCTGGTGCTGCCTCTACCCCTCTTTTCTTTGTGCTCTTCACAAATCTCCCCATTCCACAGCAAGAAAAAAAACCCCACCTATCCTGGAGAATTCTCATTGATATTCAGAAAGGTTTTCTCCCCCATTTTCCTATCTAAGAAAAAGCCCTTTTTCCTCACACAAGTGCTAAATGACTCCTATTAAAACCGAATTTAACTGAATTTAAGTGAATTTAAGTGAATTTAATCTCCTCCTGAGACGAGACAGAGAATATTGCATTCCATAATCAATTTATTCCCCCCCTTTTCTCTGTCCCACTCCGTATTTCCAGTCGGGAGAAAGGGAATTAACACACAGTGATCGATCCTTTCTTCCTCTCCTTACAACTTAAATCTCATTTCCAGCAGGGAAAAGGTTTCTGTCTCCTGCCAAGAGCTGGCTGCAGAATCATTTGTACAGAGCACCTCTTTGATCACTGGTGTCCTGAAAAGACCTGATTGCTGCGTCTGCTTCTTTCCAGCTGTGAAATTATCCCAGATATCTTCCTGCTGGATTTGCTGGGGGGTTTTTTAATGGAAAAAAAGGGAAAATTGGGAAGAGGAACCCAACCCCTGTTGTAGTCAGTGAGAGGAAGAGGCAAGAGAAGTGGTTCATTTTGAATTAATTAATTAATTCAAAATTGCTTTTTGCTGTGTATTCAGGAGATTTGGGCAGGTTTCCTTAATAAAACCCCTGGCATGGAAAATCTCCTGGGGTTCCCTTGGGAAAGGGCAGCTCTGGGGGCAGCGTGGTACAATTCCAGGGAAAGGCAGCTCCTCACTTTTCATCCTTCTGGGCAGGACAGGCTGAGAAATCCTGATTTTCTTTGGGGAAGAACTGATTTTCTTTGGAGCGGGACAGGCAGAAAAATACTGATTTTCTTTGGGGAAAGAACAGGCTGAGAAATCCTGATTTTCTTTGGGGCAGAACTGATTTTCTTTGGGGAAAGAACAGGCTGAGAAATCCTGATTTTCCCTGGGGCAGGACAGGCTGAGAAATCCCGATTTTCTTTGGGGAAGAACAGACTGAGAAATCCTGATTTTCCCTGGGGCAGGACAGGCTGAGAAATCCTGATTTTCTTTGGGGAAGAACTGATTTTCTTTGGGGAAAGAACAGGCTGAGACATCCTGATTTTCCCTGGGGCAGGACAGGCTGAGAAATCATGATTTTCATTGGGGAAGAACTGATTTTCTTTGGGGAAGAACAGGCTGAGAAATCCTGATTTTCTTTGGGGAAGAACTGATTTTCTTTGGAGCGGGACAGGCTGAGAAATCCTGATTTTCTTTGGGAAAGAACAGGCTGAGAAATCCTGATTTTCTTTGGGGAAGAACAGGCAGAAAAATCCTGATTTTCCCTGAGGCAGGACAGGCCGAGAAATCCTGATTTTCTTTGGGGAAGAACAGGCAGAAAAATTGTGATTTTCTTTGGGGCAGGACAGACTGAGAAATCGTGATTTCCTTTGGGGAAAGAACAGGCTGAGAAATCCTGATTTTCTTTGGAGCGGGACAGGCAGAAAAATCCTGATTTTCTTTGGGAAAGAACAGACTGAGAAATCCTGATTTTCCCTGGGGAATGTGCCCAGCTCTGTCTCCAGAGGATCCATTCCTCTGCTCCCTGGGAAAAACCAGATTTTCTCTGGAGTTCCAACCCGAATATTTCCCTTTCCTCTGTGCTCCCTGTCCTTAGGGGTGAATATTTCCAGGTTCCTTGGGATCCTCCCCAGCTCTGTCCTGGATGTCCCCAGCTGTGCCAGGAAGCACCAACCCAGGGACACCAAATCCTCATCGGGGATCACAGAAACTCCGTTTTTCCTGCAAAAATGTGAATTTTTGTGCAGCTCCAGAGCAGCAACGAGGAGATTCCCAGGATCCCTCGGCTCCAGGGGTCGGTGCCAGATGTTCCTTTGGAGTTAATAATTTTTGGGATGTGTTCAAAGCAGCTCAATGCTCCCTAAGAGAGGTCCCAAAGCTATTAAAGCGTGGACGTGCTGTCTGCCCACCTCACCGTGATCTCAGAGCCCGGAGCACTTCCAGTCCTGCCTGCGAGGAGCCAATTCCTGTTTACTCCCTGCCTGCCGACCCCTGGATTCCAAAATTTCGGAGTTTTGACCACAGAGATGGATGGGGATGCATCATTTAGGGGAAAAGGAAAAGCCAGGCTGCTTCGAAGAGGTTTTGTTTTTAAGCTCTGCCATCCCGGAGAGCTTTGGGAACGCGGAGCAGAACATCTGTGTTATTGTCATTATGACTCTGGGAGGTGTTTTTCAGGAGAAAAATCCCCCAAAAAAAATTAAAAAAAAAAGGAAGGCTACAGCCAAAGGACTTTTAGTGGGAAAACCTGAATATTCTGAGCATTGAAGTCCCAACAATTCCCAGCAAGCCGCGATGGCTTCACTCTCTCATCACTTCGCATCCCTCACAGACAAAACATTTTCCAGTACAATTCCAGTTAATTATTCCCGGTTTCCTCGGCGTGTCTGAGCTCCCGCTGGCTGCTGGAGGAAGAGGAGCTCATTGTTACAAATCAGTCCAATCCAGAGCTCGAAATCTTTATTGTCTCCCGCTAGAAAACGCCGTGAATAGTGCAGGAAAAAATGCGGGGCCGTTTCCTGCGGGCTTTGAACGACCCTCCCGGGGCTGGGATTGCGCCACGGGCGCTGCGCTGCGGGGGAATCGCTTGGAGCAGGGTGACTCCGGCAGCATTCCCGCATTCCCACCCCCGGCTGGAGGGGGGACAGCAGCTCCTCCCCTGGGATTTGTCACCTTTTGTCCCCGCCGGGGGATGCTGCGCGGTTTGTGGGACGTTCCTCGGCCTCCTGGCCTCGGGCTGCTGAGGTCCGGATGAATTCCAGGTGTTCTCCTGGGACAGGATCCTGCTGACGCCAGGGCTCAGCTATTCGGGGTGGGTTGGGATCGCCAGAGTGGGACCAGGAATGTCAGACACTGCTGGGAGGCACAGAGGAGATTCTGGGTCCTGGTTTAGTGCAGGATCTTGTCCTGCTTTAGTGCAGGATCAGAACCTGTTTTAGTGCAGGATCGGAACCTGTTTTAGTGCAGGATCGGAACCTGTTTTAGTGCAGGATTGGGTCCTGTTTTAGTGCAGGATTGGGTCCTGTTTTAGTGCAGGATCAGATCCTGTTTTAGTGCAGGATCTTGTCCTGTTTTAGTGCAGGATCGGAACCTGTTTTAGTGCAGGATTGGGTCCTGTTTTAGTGCAGGATCAGATCCTGTTTTAGTGCAGGATCAGATCCTGTTTTAGTGCAGGATTGGGTCCTGTTTTAGTGCAGGATCAGATCCTGTTTTAGTGCAGGATCCTGGATCCTGTTTTAGTGCAGGATCAGATCCTGTTTAGTGCAGGATCCTGACCTGTTTTAGTACAGGATTGGGTCCTATTTTAGTGCAGGATCCTGTCCTGTTTTAAAGCAGCATCTTGTCCTGTTTTAGTGCAGGATCAGATTCTGTTTTAGTGCAGGATTGGGCCCTGTTTAATGCAGGATCACATCCTGTTTTAGTGCAGGATTGGGTCCTGTTTTAGTGCAGGATCAGATCCTGTTTTAGTGCAGGATCCTGACCTGTTTTAGTACAGGATTGGGTCCTATTTTAGTGCAGGATCCTGTCCTGTTTTAATGCAGGATCTGGTCCTGTTTTAGTGCAGGATCGGAACCTGTTTTAGTGCAGGATCGGAACCTGTTTTAGTGCAGGATCGGAACCTGTTTTAGTGCAGGATCGGAACCTGTTTTAGTGCAGGATCGGAACCTGTTTTAGTGCAGGATCGGAACCTGTTTTAGTGCAGGATCGGAACCTGTTTTAGTGCAGGATCGGAACCTGTTTTAGTGCAGGATCGGAACCTGTTTTAGTGCAGGATCCTGACCTGTTTTAGTACAGGATCAGATTCTGTTTTAATGCAGGATCTTGACCTGTTTTAGTACAGGATCTTGTCCTGTTTTAGTGCAGGATTGGGTCCTGTTTAGTGCAGGATCCTGACCTGTTTTAATGCAGGATCAGATCCTGTTTTAATGCAGGATCCTGGATCCTGTTTAGTGCAGAATCTTGTCCTGTTTAGTGCAGGATCAGATCCAGGGTGATCCAGGATCCCTGGTTCTGGATAGATCTCAGACCTGTGACTTGTCCCTGGTGTCACCTCCTGCTGTTCCTGAGCAGATTCCTGGGACATGGGGATCATGGTTTCCATGAGCCTCCCCCATTCCCCCACTGCTCCCTGAATTTTGGAATTTCAGGATCACCCCATTCCTCATAACAAGAGGAGAAAATATCAAATAATTATTGCCCTGCAGCAAATGGGCTTCCAGTTTATAGAGGGTGGGGTTTAATGGGATATTGGGAAGGAATTCCTCCCTGGGAGGGGCTGGGATGGAATTCCCAGAGGAGCTGTGGCTGATCCCTGCCAGGATCCAGGGACAGCAGGAGGTGTCCCAGGGGTGGAACTGGATGGGATTTAAGGTCCCAAACCAGCCTGGAATTCTGTGATCTGAAATGGAACCATCCTGAGCCGCTGCATCGGGAGCAGATCCATCAGAAACCCCGCAAAGAAATCAGAATTTCACCCTTTGACATCTGCCAATTCCCAAAAAACCCCATGGAAACACCCAGACTGCGCAGCTGGAGCAGGATCCTCCTCCTGTCCCACCTTTCTGCTCACAAAAACCAAAAACTCTGCTTTTCAAACCCTGCACAAACAGCAGGATTTCCCAGCCTGGCCGTGTTCAAATCCTGATTCCTTCCGTTGCTAAAACACAAATCCCAACAAACAGATTCCAAGAGGATCCACTTGGAGCTGCTGGCAGTGACATCAAGAAATTAATGCATGATGGACAGCAGTGATCGTTTGAGACAAACACCCAGAGTGCTGGAAATATTCTAAATAAATCCATTAATCCATGGAAGAGCAGCCCATCCATGGATTTATCCATCCAAGGCTGTGCTTTGTCACAGCTTTGAGGAGTCCCAGCCTGCTGCAGTCTGGTTTGTCTCTAACTCTGAATTCCTCAGGAAATCAAGGCATTAAAGACCTTTTTAAAATCATTTTCAGCTTTTTTTTTGGTTTCTTTTCCATTTAATCAGTGGCAAAGTGAATCAAACCCAGAGGCAGCCCAGTTGTGCAATTTATCCTTAATTTTTTTAACTGTAGCCTTAATTTTTTTTTTTTATTTATCATTCATTTTTAAACTTTATGCTTCATTTTTTTTCACTTTATCCTTAATTTTTTAACTTCACCCTTAATTTTTTTCACTCTATCCTTTATTCTTCCAGCTGTTTTCTTCCCTGTTTATGGAGTTTGAGCTGTGGCAAGGCTGAGCCAGCAGAGAAAGACAGAACTTGGGACCAGGATGGTTCTTTCAAATAAGGTTGGGCTTCCAAGCATCATTTTTATTGGGATTTATTAGGATTTATTAGCATTTTTTAGGATTTATTAGGATTTATTTGGATTCCAGGATCTTTAGAGAGCATGGAATTGCAATGCAAGTTTTCCAAACTCCAGGGAAGTGAAATCTGCTCCTGGAGTCCGTGGGGAATGAAAAAAAAAAAGTGAGGAATGGGCTTAAATTGCACCCCTTAAAACAGTGGGAATTTCACTTTGGATACTGCCTGGAAGAATTTAAAAACAGGGAAGAGAAATCTTTGGGAGCCCAAATTGTGAGGAAAATGAGAAGTTTTTTTTGGAGTCTTTGTTTAGATCTCCTCAGTAATTTGGTTTTTTACACCACAAATGCATCTGAGCCCCTGTGGAACCCTTCTCACCCCATCTCCAGGCCGGAGATGTTTTCCACTTATTTTTAGAACCTGACCTTCCAAGGCTGAAAAATAACATTTTCCTTCTTCTGACTTTTGTCCTTTGCTTGGCAGAGGCCAGTTCAAAACAGAGAAATGGAAAATATTTCCACTTTCAGGCAGCAGGAGCTTCGCTTTTTGTTGTTTGTTTGTGAGCTCCTCTCATTTGTGATGTCAACTCCAGGCAGGAAAAAAAGGTGTAACGAACCTGGCAGTGCCCAGACCCCAAAAAAACCCAAATAAACATTTTCTTCTCCGTATTTTGATTTTTTTTTAATTTTTTTGCCATCAATAAAGCTTCAATAATAACCCTGCTCCAAGCTGGGAGATGTTTCCCCATCAGCTCCTTCTGAATTTGGGTTTTTTCAACAGGAACAAGCCAAGTTTTCTGCTCTGCTCCTGTGCTGGGCTTGGGTTGGAGATGATTTACAGGGAATTCACAGCTGGATTTAGAAAGGAATCAGATGAATCCAAGGAAAATAAAGGTGGGAATGACCTCAACCCAGGCCAGGAGGAACCAGCTCTGCTGGACTTTGCTGCTCTCAGTGGCCACAGCTGATCCCAAAAATCTGCTGCAGCCTAAAGAAAAATTCCTTTGGGTTTCTCAAAGAATGAAAATTTTTAAAAAATTAAAAAAAAAAAAAAAAAAAAAAGGAAAAAAAAAGGAAAAAAAAGGAAAAAAAAAGTTTGAAAATTGTCTTGATATGCAGGAAATTATGCAAGTAATTATAATATTTAATTAATATAGTATATTGCTATATAAAATATGTAGTATATGTTATATCTAATATTATATATTAATATATAATAATTATACTAGTAATGATAATAATTATAATAATTAATTCATTTTAATGTCAATTATTGGGGTTTCTTTCAGCCTGGAGCAAAAAACCCAAAGGAAATTACCTGCCTTGTCAAAAATGTGGTTTTGGTGAGTTAATTTGGCTGTTAAATAACATAAATCATAGAAAATGTGATTATTTTTTTATATAATGTGATCACCGTTGTATATAATCATATATATATTATTATTACCAGTTTATAGGGTTATAAAATGGGATTTTGGAAGTGCTGAGCTCTGTCCAGAGGCAGCAGGTGACTCTTGATGAACTTTAAATTAAAAAATAATCCCTCCTTGGCTGGAGATCACAAACCAGTCCCAGCTTTCTCCTCTCCAAAACTGATGGGATTTGGGCCACTGGAAATTTAGAAACACAAAATTCACTACAAAATTCACTGGAGACTGGACTTTCAAGGGTTTGGTTTGGGTGGATTTTTCTAAATGTGGATTTATTTGACAAATAATTAAAAATTAATTTAAAATATATGACAAATAGATCAATAAAATGTGATAGCTACAGATGGGAATTTTAAGTCCCTTCCAACCCAAACTATTACATGAACCTACAGGATATTTTTTTTCCTGCAGAATGAGGATTTTGGGTTCTCTTTGCTCCCACAAAAAGCAGATTTTTGGTCAGTTGTTCCTGAGGTGACCTCACGAGTGACCCCTGTCCACTCTTCATTCCATGGAAATTACATCTCTCTTTCTGCACTTTTATGACTTTTCCACAGGAAAATAAAAAAAGCCCATTTTTTCATGAATACTTGGCAAAACCCCGTTTTTATTCGTGTCCTATCAGGCCTCTGGTGAAGTAATGTGCTTTTCCTTCACTCTGCACTGTCATAACAGGGATTGCTGGCTTTCCTTGGAGTGGGAATGGGAAAATTCCGGATTTTTCTGGCTGCTCCTGCCCTCCCCAGCTGGATGAACCCCAATTTTCACAGCTCTGGGTGAAAGATTTGATCCCTGAGGGATGTGGGACAAGGAATTTCTCCTTCACTCACTCCTCATTTATTGCTGGAAAATCCAGATGATAAATCAGTTTTCCCAGGACATCAAGGGGAAAAAAATCCTATCTCTTATCTTTAATAATAATAATAATAATGACAGGGGGTTGATTTATCCAGAAATGCTAAAAACTGGCAAATTCCAAAGTTTTGATCCCACAAAGATCAAATCCTTCAGTCCCTGGCTGCATGTGCCAGCAGAGCCACCCAAATGTCACTGAGTATCAATTCCTTTATTTCCAGTGGGAATTTGCTGAAAAAAAAGTGTCAAAATCCATCAATTCCAGCATTCCTGGGACACAGAACTGGGAATATTTTCTGGGAAAAGAAATATATTTATTTTGAGGCCTGTGTGGGCCCAGCAGCGCCCTCAGGGCTGGGCCCGGTCACCACAGGGACCTGGAGCACGGGAGGTCTGAGGTAAAAGCAGGAAAAAAATCCCATTTTTTCTGGAAATATCCCAAATTCCTGCTGCTCCCACATTTGAAAGACTGAGCTTCTGTTTCCTGGGGTTTCCCTCAGCCTTTCCTGGGTAGTTTTTTTGTGCTGCATTTCCAGGCCCAGCGCTGGCAAAGTGTGAGCAGGGATTTGTCTCCAGGCCTCTCCTGAGGTAAAACTCCCACCTGGAATTTTTCTTGGGATTGGGAGATTCTTGGAAGGTTTTCCAGCTTTTCCCAGCTGCTCCAGGGTGGATTTCTCAATCCTGTCTGTGTTTCCTGATGGGAAATGCTGGATGGAGACAAAATCCTGCAAATTCCCTTTTTTTCCCCCTCACTTTTGCACTTCATCGTCCCTTTAGGAATAAAAAAAAACCCTCCAAGGATGTGCCCAACCCCTCTGGAATAAGATTTGGGAATAAAATCATAATCCAATGGGGATGGATCCAATTTCATAGTGGTGCAATTTGCCTTTGGGCAGTTTAAAAAACATTTTTTTCTGGGATTCTGGAGCACTCCAGATGTCTCAGAGCAGTTTCAGAATGAAAATCTGCCCGTGATTCATCGTCTGCCCGCGTCCGTGAGGAAGAAATAAACCCCCTTCAAAACAACAACAAAAAAAAAAGAATTCTGGAATTTTCTGCCCTATTTTAACACCAAAATAAAAAGAAAAAGGGAAAAAAAAAAAGAAGAAATTGTCCTATTTTAACACCAAAAAAAAGGAAAAACAAAATGAAATTGGATCATCGTCTGCCCCACGTTTGTGAGGAAGAAATAAACCCCTCAAAACAAACAAACAAAAAACAAAGAATTCTGGAATTTTCTGCCTTATTTTAACACCAAAAAGGGAAAAAAAACCTAAATTGAATCATTGTCTGCCCCATGTCTGTGAGGAAGAAATAAGCCCCTCAAAACAAACAAACAAACAAAAAAGAATTCTGGAATTTTCTGCCTTATTTTAACACCAAAAAGGGAAAAAAAACCTAAATTGAATCATTGTCTGCCCCATGTCTGTGAGGAAGAAATAAGCCCCTCAAAACAAACAAACAAACAAAAAAGAATTCTGGAATTTTCTGCCTTATTTTAACACCAAAAAGGGAAAAAAAAAAGGGGGGGAAGAAATTGCCCTGTTTTAGCACCATAAAAAGGGAAAAAAAGGGTAATAAACCCCCTCAAAAAAAAAAAAAAAAAAAGGGGGGGAGGGGGGAAGAAATTGCCCTGTTTTAGCACCAAAAAAAGGGAAAAAAAAGGAACAATTACGGAATTTTCTGCCCTATTCTAACACCAAAAAGGAGGAAAAAAAAAAGGGGGGAGGGGGGAAGAAATTGCCCTGTTTTAACACCAAAAAAAGGGGGAAAAAAAGGGAATAATTCTGGAATTTTCTGCCCTATTTGAACATCAAAAAAAAAGAAAAAAAGGGAGGGAGGGGGGAAGAAATTGCCCT
>VXBU01012091.1:0-11366 GCA_013400315.1 Bombycilla garrulus
TGACTATATACCCAACCACTGCCCCAAGAAGAAGCAAAGCTGAGACTGCTATTATCACCAGGATGTAGTCTTTGTTTGGCTCACAGGGTCTATTGTCTTGGTTTTTTGCCCAGCAGCTGACCCTGGCAAAGAAAAGACAATGCAAGAGACAATGTTTGTGCTCTGCACTAGGGATAATCTCACAGTGGGCTTCAAATGCCCAAGGATTATTGTCTTCAGAGATTGGTTCATCAGGCTCTGGTGTCTTAGCACCAGGGACCGAGAGGTATCCCCTAAGTTCTCACGGAGAAGAGCTCAGGGTGTGCCAGGGCACAGCACTGCCCGCTGCTTTTTCTCCAAGCTGCAGGCCAGGACTGCGCGCTGGGCACCTGCAATTCATCCATGGAGAGCGCTACAGGGATACAGCAGAAATCCTGCTCTTTTCACAAGACAGCATTGTTGGGGCGCATGTTTCTTCCTGATTTTCATTGTTAATTATGTTATTGTGGTTTGTTCCTATGTTCCCCCCCCCCCCCCCCCGTTTGCTTGTCCTAATGGTTCTTTGCTCAGTTGTACCCTCTTCTAAACTGTCCTTCAATGTGTCTCCTCCCCTTATTCCAGTACCTTCCCCGTCCATCACCCAAACCCTGCCCGTCCTTCCAGACCTTCACTTGTCAATCCCCACACGGGCCAATCCCTGAAATATCCACCCCCTTGGAAATCCCCTAAACCTCAACGCCCCGTTGGCCCATGTGACCCCTTTTCTCCTCCCCTTGTCCCCATTGGATTGTGTTCTGTAAAGCCCATCCTATGATCCTCCCCTACGGTTCCCTGATTGGTTTACCGTTCACGCCCACCCCTTAATTTGTAACCCTATAAAACCCCTTGCACAGCAGTGCTCGGGGCTCTTTTGTTCTCCTCCCTTCATTGACAATAAGCTGTGCCTTTGGAACCCGAGAGCAGAAGAGCCTCCTCTCTCCCCTTCGTCTCTCCCTTGACGGCGGCGGCGGCATTCCTGTAGAGCCTGAGCTCTTAAGGCTCCGCCCCGACAGCCTCACCTGTCAGGGCGGTTCCCCACACTCGGCGTGGCCTTTCGGTGTCACAGAGCAGTGGTCAGAGCTAGCCGGGATTCTGAGGGGCCGTGTCACAGCATCTCCCAAGCGCTCACCTGGATATTCCTCAGGCTCAGCAACTGTGTTGACGTCCTTTGCGGGTTCTCCTTCTTCATCAGAGTCTGGCACACTGCCACTTTCTTCCAAAGGAGAGATCTCTGACACAGTCGCAGAGTCTGTCTCTTCAGAAAAAAACATGGGACAGTTTACACAGAAGCCACTGTGCCTTACCAGGAGCATGGTACCATGGCCTGGGCATTCTGGCAAGTGGCAGGGAGGACTCTGCTATCCTCAAAACCAAGAGACAACCCCAGCTGGATTTTCTGCAATACAACAAGAAATACGCACCCAAACCACCCAAGACTTACTCAACAAATCCCACACACGGAATCCCTGCAGGTTCACCCTCGCACTTGGGGTGCAGCTCCAACCCGTCCCTGACCCTGAAGTTTGGCGGGGACAGCCAAGATTTCATGGGATATCATTTCTTGCCTCGATGCTCTGCTGAGCGTGAGGCAAACACAAATTCAGCACAGGCCTTTTCCCAGCATCTGCATGCCAGCGTCCGTACACAGCAGCTCTGGCCAGTAGTGGTAGAGCTGCAGCAGCAGGAGACGCCCCTGGCAATCATCTGGAAGCACAACTGGGAGCAGACGCTGTGCTGGACCATCTCTATGGCTCACCCCAGGAGGTGTGAAACGGAGCGTCCCTGCAGCAAGACTCCGACTGAACGCTTTGTGGCTGTCCAGGATGCAGCACATCCCTACAGAGGAACCAAAAGCTCAGCTTCCCAGGTCCCAGGGTTAACAGAGTGGGGATATACTAACCAGATGGGGCTTCATCCGAGTCAGTCAGGAGCGCGTCCGGGATGCCAGGGAATTCTTCAGGGCCCTTGTCATAATCCTTCCCTACGTCAGATTTATAAAAAGCTGTTAACCTGCGAAGGTCCATTTCACGTGAGTAACACAGGGAAAAGGAGCGCTCATTCTTGTGAAGGCAATAGAGGCTGACTACTCACGCTTTAGATACCAGCTTGGAATCAGCATGGAATCTGGCTCTAGCTCAGAGCCTGAAAGAGCACTCTCTGTGTCTGCAGCTACAACCAAATACCCACAAAAAGTTACCGTCACATGGTCCCACCTCAAGACCTGGATGTGGAAGGTACAGACAAGGCACGCACAGGCAGGGCGCTATTCTCACAGCTGCCCCACAGGGGAGGGTCTGGCTGGCTTTGGGACACTAAACTAGCGGCTCTCACATGATGTGAAAAGCCATGCCATGCCCACAGGATCTGTGGGCAGGTGAGCCCTGGAGCCTAGCCAGGAGGCTGGATGACCAGTGCTGAGTGATAGGTAACCAGAGCTGAATGATGCATAGATAACCAGTGCTGAGTGCCGGGTAACTCAGTGCCAAGGTTCTGGGCCTGAACTGCCCCACCCCCCCTCCCTGCTCCTTAGGACCCTCTCTCCGCGTGGCCCCCTGAAGCAGCCGCAGCCCCTCACCCCTCCCCTGCTGTGTCAGCCCCGCTGCCTGCATGGCGGCGGCTTCCTGGCTCAGCCAGCCCTAGCCCCGGCCCCACTGCCGCCAGCCAGGGCGATGTGCCGGCCCCTGCCTGCCTACCTGCCCCCTGCCCAGGTACTGGAGCACTCTGCACATCCTGGGCTTGCAGGGCCAGGAGAAAGAGGAGCAGGAGGTAGTGGGTCAGGACCATGACCCCCCCTGCTCGCAACATTCTGCCCGCAGAGCCACCGCTGCTGCTCCGGTGTTGCTCAGAGCGAGCACTGAAGAGCTCAGTGGGGCTCTGGAACCTCACATCGAACAGGCTTCTGTGATGTCACAACAGTTGTGTCTGTGAACTCAGCTCACCATTGGGCCCTTATGTCTCTGTCAGTGCCCCCTAATGTACACAGGCCCACTTTGCCTGCGTCTTCCTGAACCTCTCCTCTGCTTAATTTCCTCATTCTGCACATGCCTGTAGGAGCATAATAGGGAAGGGTGGATGTATTTTGAGGCAGCAGTGTTCATGGGTATGTAGAGGTCCTCTGATCTTGCTCCCCAGAACTCCCTATCCAAAGCCTTTTTTGAAGGCTGCCTTAAAAACCCATCTGTAAAGTGTCTTTCTTTAGTCCTACTTTCGTATTCTGGCAACTGTTGCATCCACTGAGGGAAACTATGAAGGATTCATTTATAATTAAATGGTCAGGAAGGCTATGAAGCCAAACAAGGCCAGTATTTTATTGGAAAACCGTTTATTGGCAGATGTTGCAGTGTGCACTGCCTAGTGTCACATGCTGATGAGGACCGACACTTCGCCAGGGCCCTGGAGTCCCAGCCAGTTGTCGCCAATCATTGTGGAAGCCAAACAAGATGGGCCTTGCTTGATAAACTGTATTTTCAATAACTTAAAAGCAAACCAAAATCAAGGACCACAACCAAGAACTTGAATCACAGGAGTGGAGTGCAGGTGTTTTTATACAGGGGAGGTGTCAGAGGAGGGCACAAATCTCAACCAATTGTGGGAATACAGGGGCGAAGCATAAGGTGGGGTTTATGAGGAAACATGAAGGGAGGGAAAAATTTAAACAATCAATGGGGCTTTAAGGGACAGGGAATTGACAGGGAAATTACTAGACAGGTATAAACCAGGATTGACATCTAAGGGGAGGAGTTAATGGGAATTGTTGGGAACAAGGGGCAGGGCTATAATGATAGGCAGGTGTTAAAGATAGAGCCAGGACACTGATCTCCTTTTTAAAGGCCTTTATTATGACAGTTTTGGGTGGGGGGCCCAAGGGGTCACACACACCGCCACTGCTCCCTGGGGCAAAGAGGAAGTGAACAGCTGGGACTTTGGTCCTCTCGAGAGTTCCCAGGAAGACCAGGATAGGCTTGTTCTCTGGGGATGTCTTACAGGTGCAGTACTGTTGAGATCATGGTGACGAGATTAAAGAAGATCTGGTCGGTGGTTTCATCTTCTCTACTGATTTCCCAACCTGGGAGTATCATCTTTAGTTTTCTTTAGTTTTGGATGTTGTACTGGTTCGCTGTTGTCTTTAAATGGTACCCATGAATACTTGATGTCTCCACATTTGCATGTGTGCCATTTTGGGGAGCAGTGGAGGTGAGACCCAATGTGAAAGGGAGTATTGGTACAAGGTAGGCGACAAACAACTAGAAGTATTAACAATCAATTAAAACATAAACAATAAGTAGTCAAATATTAACCACAATCAACTGGGTAGACACTTAAAAAAACTTGTGCTTGGGGATTTATTCCCACAATCTGCCCTCTCTGTTTTTGATTGGGCTTAGGCCCACATCAATTTGCAATTTCGGATTCTTGGAATTATTTTTTTTGTATTTTTGTTGTTGATTGTAAACTTCTTTTGCAGATTTGTGCTCTTGTTCCTGGCTTTCTATCATCATGATTTTGGTTTTCCCTTGATTAATTATTTTTGGGATATTGGCTTGGACTTTGGAGGTTATTATTCAGATTACGCAAGGGAGTAAGCAGGGTAGGAATTATATGCTTGTTAATGCACCTATTATAATAAAGGCTGCTTTTTTTCCCACCATTTTCCTTTAAAAGACCAAAAGTCATCCCACCAGCTGGTATCTGCTAGGGGAGTCCATTCCTTGTTACCCTCATACACTATTTTGCATATCTCTTTGGAGATGTTTTTGATTAGTTTACTCTGGTCATCGATTTCCAAGCAACATTCTGATGAATTGAATTTTCTGCATATTCTGCCCTCATCCACCAACAAATAGTCTACCACGAGCCAAATTTGGTAGACTACAGCTCTGGTTTGGGTTGATTGGTCAGCAATATGATCAAGGGCGAGGGCTGTTTTATTTGAGATGATTTGTAATACCTCTTGGAGCCGGATGATCCTGTTTAACATATAGATTGCGGTGCAGTATGCCCAAGATCCATCTTGAGCCCAGTTTGCTGGTCCATAAGTTTTTTAACTATTTCTTCTGGCGTCCAGACTCTTCCCTTCCACTTCTGGGTACTCCCTATGTTAATTCTGTCTCTCTTTTTCCGTTCAGTTTTTCTTAAATCATCATATAGTGGGATTCCTAATTTTGATCCTGACTCTTTTGGGAGTAGGAAAAAGGCAGGCTTAATGATCCCTATTGTGCAGCTCCCTGTCCAGGAAGATTGGTGTACGCGGTGTCCCCACAAATCCAAAATAAATGTTCAGGGTCTTCCCAACAGGTTTCTTTCATTTCTGAGGGAAAATCCCAGTATTTTAATAGTTCTCTTATTCCTCAGAAGGGATTTGTTCCCTTTTTGGCACATTCATATAGCTCATACCCCTCATGATAAATACATTCTTTTTTACTTATTGACCAATACTGATTGGATTCTCAGGGAATCTACTTAGTACCCAAGTTCTTTGTTATCAGATACCTTTTGCAGGCCATCCTCCCTACAAAAGTTTTATACCTGTTCCCCGTTTTCATGATACATTCTTCTCCAATTACTTTTGACTTGAAGTCCCACTGCTCCTTTCTTCTTCGCTGTCGTGGGATCTGAAGTTCCTGTTTTCCCTGCTTCCATCTTAGAATTTCTAGCAGTTTTAAACTAATTCCCTCCCAAGGCCAAATTTCTGACATGTGGGTATTCCCACAAACCCAAGTTGGTCAAATTTAATTCCCTACTAATTCTTTTGACCAAGTCTATAAATAGATTTTTCCCCAGGGGTATTTCTAGGTCATTTCCCTCTTTTGTTACTACTGTTAATTGCTTTGCTTTTATTAGCTCTGTTAACCTTCCTTGATCTGCTCCATGTTCAAAACAGAACCAGGTTTCTCCTATAGGGCATTCTCCAAGCAAGCGCTGCCTAAATGAGGCTGTATTTCTCACAATCCGGTAGACCTTCCCATCTTCTTGACAGGTGGTCAACTGTGAATGGTTGAAACAATAGGGGTTTATATTGGTGTGGACCCTTATCAAAGACCCAAGATTTTCCCCACTGTAGAGGGGGTGATAGCACTCGGTGCATGCAGTTTCCTCACCCTCTATGGTGTTGTTCAGGAGCAGGGCTAACATCAGCCCTCCTGAAAGTCCAGTATGAGCCATTCTTGGTCTCACCTGGCCTTGCCTCTTTGGGATAGGAAATTCTCTAGGGTAGGTAGCAGAGTCTCTTTTTTTTTCTCCTGTCCCATTTTTTTGTGGGTTTTTGTTTGTTTGTTTGTTTGCTGTGGGTTTGTTATTTTTTGGGAGGGGTTCTTTTTCATTTTTTTTTTGTTTGTTTTTTTTGGGGGGGGAGGGTTTGCAATTTAGTGGCCCTTGGGAAATACTCTGTAGAAGAATCAGTCCACATTGAAGTGGGAAAGAACCTTAATTAACTTAAAACTCCTGAAAATATTAATGAACTTATAACAACGACATTTAAACATTAACAGTAGTTACTAGAACTCTTTAGCAANCACTGCTGTGGGACACTGAGTGCCCACCCTCCCGGGTGGCCCTTGGGAAATACTCTGTAGAAGAATCAGTCCACATTGAAGTGGGAAAGAACCTTAATTAACTTAAAACTCCTGAAAATATTAATGAACTTATAACAACGACATTTAAACATTAACAGTAGTTACTAGAACTCTTTAGCAAGTATGTTTGTCTTTAACAACTTAATCAATCTGTGAGGAATCTCTCAGCAGCCAACCTTTGGCTTTTTCTTAAAAGTTACTTTGAGATTTCCGGAATTTGGAATCGCAATGCACTCGGAGAGTTTGCAGATGACACCGCTGAGTCTGGTCTTTTGTCAGGGGGTGGTACTGGTCCTTTCACCCGTGAGATGTGAGTCCAGCCTCTTTCTTGCATCTACACTGCAGTGTGTGTGGTGAGCAATACCTGAAAGGGGCCTTCAAATTTAGGAGTTAATGGGGTGTTGTTCCATGATTTAATAAGCACCCCATCCCCAGGGCTAATCTGGTGAATATCTGTGTCCAAAGGAGAAATCTGAGGAAGATATCCTTTCTTTCTAAGACTTTCCAGTGTTTTTCCAATGGTTCTTAATTATTCCCAGGTTGCTGCTTCCCCTTCTAAATAATCTCCTGTGCTGAAGGGGGTTATTAGGAAGGGGAGCCCAAACATTGTTTCATAGGGGGAAACCCCTGTGTCTGAGCGAGGTCTTATTCTAACTCGTAAGAGAGTAAGGGGTAAGTGCTTAAGCCAATTCATTTGGGTTTCTTCAGTCAATTTGGTCAACACATTCTTCAGGGTCTTGTTCGTTGCTTCCACTTTCCCAGAGCTTTGGGGATGCCATGGGGGTTGTAGCCTCCATTTCATTCCCAATGCCTCAATTATTTTGGGTAGAACTTGGGAAGTAAAATGTGATCCTCTATTGGAATCAGTGTTATTAACTAGCCTGTAATAGGGAATGACTTGTTCTAAAATTATTTTTTTGTCCACATCTACTGTTTCCTTTATAGTTGGAAAGGCCTTTACCCAGTGGGTGAGGTGGTCAATGATCACCAGTAGATGTCTGTATTTTTGCACTGGGGGCATTTCAGTAAAATCTGCTTGGATGGTTTGGAAGGGCCTCAGAGCTAACTCCCTTCCCCCGGGTATTGTCTTTTTCATTATTTTCTGATCCACTTTTTGGCAAATCATGCACCGTTTTGTTACTGGTGTTGCTAGATCATACACCCCAGTACACAGATTTTCTCTTAAGAAGTGATTGCACAGACCTTGAATTCCCCAGTGGGTTAGTTCATGTATTTCTGTTAACATTTTCCAGGCTAGAGCTCTGTTTAAGAATTTATGCTCATCTTTTTTTAACCATTCTCCTTGTGTCCTTTGACGCATTCCTAATTCTTTAATTAAGTTCTTTTTCACTAAATACTGGTTCCTCTTTTCCCTCTTCCTTACTTAATGTCTTATTCTAGCTTGAGGATCTTCACTGGGTCTCCTGGTTCTAACGCTGATTCTTTAACAACCCGATTGGCTAATTGATTGCCCTACCCTTCTAAAGTATCACCTTTTTGATGACATCTTATGTGAACCACCGCTACTTTTGCAGGCTTGGATAGGGACTCTAATACTGACTTTATTAATTCTTTGTGCACCGTGTTCTTTCCCTTCAAATTTAGGTATCCACGCTCTTCCCAAATCTTACTGAAGGTGTGGACTATCCCAAAGGCATAACATGAGTTGGTATAGGTAGTTCCTGGTCTCCTTCTGATAGGTCTAATTCCATCTTCAAGGCATAAATTCTGCAGCACTGGGCTGACCAGTTACAAGGCAATTGCCCTTTTTCTAGAATTCCCATATTCTCACTTTCTGTTGCAGCAGCCACAGCATATCCCAAAGCCCTCTTCTCTTTTATTACCCTTGCGGATCCATCAATGAAAAATCTTTTGCCGTAAGGTAGAGGTATGACCTCCAGGTCTTCCCTGACTTTAGTTTGTAAATCCAGTAACTCCAGGCAATTATGTTCCAATTTGGATAAGGGTTTCCCACTATGGAACTGTGCTGGATTTAAACTTTTAGATGTAACCAATTCTAGGTTATCAGTGTTTATTAGAATGTGAGATGGTATGTTTGCAGATTCTGCAGACATTGCTAGAGCATCTGCTCTCCCGTTTCCCTGTGTGATGGCACCTGGGAGGTTGGTGTGTGGCCTCACATGCATTACGTGGTATGGTTGCTTTCTGTGCGAGATGAGGTATACTAATTTAGAAAGTAATTTCTATAAACTTGGGTTTGAGACCTACTTTAGAAATGAGTGTTCAGCTCTCATAGTTACACCAGCAATGTAAGTCCTTCTGTGGGGTGATCACACAGTGTTCACCCATCTGTCAGCTTAGTGCAGGCTCCTCTCTGCAGGGCTCTGCCACTTGGCACCTCCTCCCCTCAGGGTCAGAACAAGCCTCTCTGTGCTCTCATGTGCCTCTGTGCTGCCATGTGCTCCTTTGTGCTCCCATGTGCTCCTTTGTACTGCCATGTGCACTTTTGTGCTGCCATGTGCTCTTTTGTTCTGCCATGTTAAAACGGTTGTTCCGGGGGTTGCCCGCCCTGCCCGGGTGGCCAGCCTGGGTGGCAGACAAAGCCCCCGGGTGCCGTTTTAGAATCGTCCGGATAGCGTGGTGGGTTCCGGTCTCCGGTCCTAAGGATCAGGCTCCGATCTTGCAGGGTCCGGCAAGCGCCCTAGCCGCGAAACTAATCCTGGCAATCAGCCTGAGGCTATCAGGCAGTCCAGCTCTTCGGTGATTTATCAGCTTTTGCCAGGTAGCCGCTTGCTAGCTCAGGGGAGAAAGAGACGAGAAGAGCCGACCCGGAGTATTCCACGAGTTCTTTATTGGGGGTTCCGTGAAGGGGTCCAGGAACAGCGTCTTCTGCCGAAGTGGGCAGAAGTAGGGGTTTTTATAGGGTTAGGTAGGATTGGGATAACTAGCCAATAGTCTGAGGTCTTGGTGATTTGACCTATAGTCTTTGGACATTTGGCTTGTGGCCAATAGTGTTACAGGGAGATAATACAGGGTCTTAGGAAGTAGGGTAAGTACATGACTAAGCATTTTCTCTCCACGGGGGCCTTGCTAGGGGCTCAAAGATTGCAACGCCATGTGAGATAAATGTGCCATGAGACCAGCTCCTTTTGATAAGCCTTTATTAAGGGTCAGCTGTGGGTGGGGTGCTTGTGGGGCGCGCACACCACTGTTGCTCCAGGTGATGGCACAGAGGAGGAGGTTCTGTGCAGCTTTGTCCACAAAGGGCAGAGCTGGGGCTTCCGTCCTTGCAGGAGTCCCATAGGAAGACCTGGCTTTTGGGCTTAATGTTCAGGGTCCCAATTCTGGTCGAGAGCTGTTGTTGTCACAGTGAGAATCCTGGGTGTCACATGGGCAGCTCCAGGAGACAGTTCCTGAACCAGGCAGGTCATCTCAGCTCATTAGAACTTCGGGTGGCTCGTTTTGTAGGGGATTTATTTGTCTGAATGGTGCCCATATTTCCTCAGTTCTGCAATTTGCATCTGAGTCTCTGATGTCACCTCCTTTGCTGCCATGCTGGGAACAGCAGTGGCAATACCTGACAAATGAAAGGGGGAATACAAACAAGGGATCGAGGGTACGGAAGCCAACAACATAATCAAACTGGGGCAATTAACAACATTAACAATTAACAGTAGTTACACGATTAACAGCTTATTAATTAACAAACATAGTAACTTTTGGTAGAACTGGACTAACTTGTAAATTTATTTACAACACCATGTGCTTTTTTGTGTGCCATGTGCTTTTTTGTGCTGCCACGTGCTTCTCTGTTCTGCCATGTGCCTCTCTGTGCCTCTGGGTGCTTCTCTGTGCTGCCATGTGCCTCTCTGTGCTGCCATGTGCTCCTTTGTGCCACCATTCTGCAGGCATGTCCCACAACATGTAACTCAATTGTATCCTATTTCTCCCCACAGCCCCGAGAGAAAAAAAACGCTTTCTGGGAGGACACATCTTTAATTACTTCCGGGCACCAACTTTCAGGAAGGGTTATATATTTTTTTCTTTTTATTTAATACCAAAATAAAATTTCTCCCCAAAACATGATTCCCTAAATGATTCATTCCTAGAATGATTCCAAAATACACAAAGTTTTCCTTCAAGACCGTCCCAGCACTGCCACCAGTTTAAATGTCATATTCCACTGAGGAAAACTGCGAGTCGTTCTTTTAGAATTAGGCGGTCAGGAAAGAAATTAGGCCAAACAAGGCAAACCTTGTAGCTGAGAGCTGTTTATTGGTTAAAAAAAATTAAAAAATGTAATTACCCAAAAGGTGTCACCCAAACTAAAGAGAGCTGGAAAAGAAATGAGGAAGCAAGAGAGAGTTACCACCAGCAGGATCGGGGTGTGCTGTCTATATCCACGCAGTGGGGATGGTGGGGGTGCAGGCCCTAGCTGCCTTCTAACAAGCATGCGCAGCTCTCAGAGAGGCACAGCTTCACAGGGCTGGCTCCCGTGGAGATGGGCTACCAAAGAGTGAGTGGGCACTTGAGCAGGAGGTCCAGAACCCTGGACAGGGTTGTGAGGAGGATTGCAGTGGTGGGCTTTCTCAGAGGTGGGCAGGGTTGGATGGACAGACAGAGAGGCAGGACAAGCACGAGCAGGAGTGTGAGCTCAAAAGATAGGCTGGGACCAGGGCAAAAGGGACAAACAAAATGGGCTAGTGAGACAGCAAGCAAGCAGCAGCCAGCCAGCCAGCCAGCAGCAGTTAGTTTTTATATCTGCTAGCCTCTCCCAAAGTCCACCTGTAGACAGTTGTCTTGGGTTGAAGACAG